>VSMD01045620.1:0-13922 GCA_008750895.1 Mirza zaza
ATGTTTGCAAACCTTTCTTTGTAAACATTTTGTAAATTGCATATTAATATGTCATCTATATATTAAAAACAAACATCCCTCCCTTCCCACTCCCTGTTTAGTTCTCCAGAGGCAATCACTTAACATTTCTTTCATATTTCTTTAAATAGAAAATCCAGGCCGGGCGCGGTGGCTCAAGCCTGTAATCCTAGCTCTCTGGGAGGCCGAGGTGGGCGGATCCTTTGAGCTCAGGAGTTCAAGACCAGCCTGAGCAAGAGCGAGACCCCATCTCTACTATAAATAGAAAGAAATTAATTGGCCAACTAATATATATAGAAAAAAAAATTAGCCGGGCATGGTGGCACATGCCTGTAGTCCCAGCTACTTGGGAGGCTGAGGCAGCAGGATTGCTTGAGCCCAGGAGTTTGAGGTTGCTGTGAGCTAGGCTGATGCCACGGCACTCACTATAGCCTGGGCAATAAAGTGAGACTCTGTCTCAAAAAAAAAAAAAAAAGAAAATCCAAGAAGTGTGGTAAAAATTTCAAAAGGTACACAAAGGTAAAGAGAAAGAGTAAGTCCCCCTCCCTCCACCTCCACCTCTCAGCTCTCGTCCCCAAAGGCAACCCCTCTTGCCAATTATTACATCTCCTTCCAGAGATATGCTATGCATATATGAGTAGTAGCCTTAAAAACAGAAAGGGCAACAGGCTACAAGTACTGTTCTGCAACTTGCTTTTTTCACTTACCAGTGTATGTCAGAGGTCTTCCATAACAGCATGCAAATAACCGCTTTATTATTTTAGGAGGTGGCACGATATTCCTCTGTAGGGATGGACCATAATTCACTTAACCAGCCCCTACTGAGGGACATTGAGGTCGATGTCAACCTTTTGATACTACAGTGAAGCAGATAACCTTGTACTCATATTTTCCTGCACACATATGCCTCCATCTGTAAGGATTCTTCAGTCAAAAGGTACGTGCTTTTATAATTTCAATAGGTATTGACAAACTGAGGTGGTGCTGATGTATTAATACTTGTTTGCCAACTTCATACTCAAGTGCCCCCTTTTCCTGCACCCTCCTCAATTCTATTCACATAAAAATCAATCTTTTTGATCTCCACTATGGAACTGGTAAGTACTGTATCTCTGTACTTTTATGTTTGAAATGTATTATTAGGAAGCTGAGCATCTTCCTATGCTTAATTGTCATGGCAACCACTTCTTATCCTTTGTAGCTATTTCTTCTAGCTGTTATTTCCATAGAGCTAACTAATATGCTTACATGGCCATTCATTGATTTATCAGCTTTAGACATTATCTGTCGATTTTTGCTCCAATACATGAGGATTCAGCTCACAGCATCATCCTTGCAACTCTTTGCCCTTCTACCCTTCCTTCCTTGTCCCCTTATTTATGAAAGATACTGCTGGCTTTCCATTTATGGTAGTGACATCTTTTTTTTTCCCTTTTCCTTTTATTTTTTAAAATAGACTTCATTTTTTCAGAGAAGTTTTAGGTTCACAGCAAAATTGAGCAGAAAGTACAGAGAGTTCTCACATACTCCCTGCACGCCTTCTCCCCCGCCTAGTTTCCTTCACTGCCGACATCCCCAGCCAGAGTGGCACATTTGTTACAATCTACGAACTTCCACTGACACATCGTAACCGCCCAACGTCTATAGTTTACATTAGGGTTCACTCTTGGTGGTATACTTTCTATGGGTTTGGACAAATGTATAATGACATGTGTCCGCCATTATAATATCATGCAGAATAGTGTCACTGCCCTAAAAATCCTCTGTGCTCTCTGCCCATTCATCCCTCCCTTCCCCCATCCCCTGGCAGCCACTGATCTTTTTGTCTTCATGGTTTTGCTTTTTCCAGAATGTCGTATTTTTGGAACTGTACAGTATGTAGCCTTTTCAGATTGGCTTCTTTCACGTAGTAATATGCATTAAAGTTTCTTCCATGTCTTTTCATGGCTTGACAGCTCATTTCTTTTTCTTTTTTTAATATTTGTAATTTAATTAATTTCTTTTTTCAATGAGATGAGGTCTCACTATGTTGCCCAGGCCAGACTCAAACCCTTGGGTTCAAGCAATCCTCCCACTTCAGCCTCCTGAGTAGCTGGGCTCACAGGTGTGTGCCACCACACCTGGCAGCTCATTTCTTTTTAGTGTTGAATAATATCCCACCGCCTGGATTTACTACAGTTTATTTATCCATTCACCTACTGAAGGACACTTTGGTTGCTCCCGAGTTTTGACAATCATTAATAAAGCTACTGTAAACATATGTGCAGGTTTTTGTATGGGCATAAATTTTCAACTCATTTGGGTAAATACCAAGGAGCGTGAATGCCAGATGTTGTGGTGAGAGTCTGTTTAGTTTCGTAAGGAACTGCCCAACTGCCTTCCCCAGTGGCTGTCCCATTTCGTATTCCCACAGGCAGTGAATGAGAATTCCTGTTGCTCCATGTCCTCACCAGCGTTTGGATTTGAACTATTCTAATAGGTGTGTAGTGATAGCTCATTGCTGTTTTAATTTGCAAGATACAGGTTTTTTTTTTAAGAATAAATCTTTTCAAGTTTAAAAAAGTGAGTCCATTTAAAGAGACTTATCCAGGAAACAATAGTCAAGGTAGTAGGAATATGGCAAAACAAAACAAAACAAAAAAAAAACGGAGGGATATCCAAGGGACTCAGGTTTAGGCAACATTGATGGCACAGAGCTGGGCTCCTTGGCTCCTTACCTGGCAATTATTATTTTTTCATATATATTTTTTATTTTAATAGATTTAGGGGGCACAAGCTGAATTCTAGTACATGTATATATTATATAGTCTTACTTGGCAATTATGGCTATTACTTCTATTTAAATAATATTGGCAGTTATGGTTGGCATTATTGCCATTATAATTATAGCGTAGTGGTCATTACTGTTATTATTGCTATAACAGTACACCATTGTTATCAACCTTAATATAGCATATTGCTTTGATGGCCTCTGTATCTTCACTATCTCCCGGGAAGGGACCTGGAGGCGATGCGAACCCTGCGAAGTTGTCAAGTTGTCGCGGTAATTATTGTCACTCTCTCGGCATTTCATCGCCACAGGGATCTGCGCGAAGTTTGGATAGAACGAAAGGGGGTGGACGTCAGTTCGGTGACAGGTGGGAGGTGGGTCTGGGGAGGGGCGGGCCCTGGAACCTCCGCCCCAACTCCGGGCGGCCGGGTAGGGTCTGTGCGGGCTGGCGTCGGGGTCCCCAGCCTGAGCCCGGCGATGGCCCGGTGTGGCGCGGCGCCGGTCCTGTCCCTGGGGCTGGTCCTGGCCGCGGCGGCCTGGGAGCAGGGCCCGGCAGGCGCGCTCTCGCCCCGGCAGGGCTGCGCCGCGCTGGGCCGCTGCTGCCCCGGGCGAGACGCAGCGTGCTTCGCCCGCGGGCCGCCGCGCTGCTTCTGCGACGAGGCGTGCGGCGCGGCGCGGGACTGCTGCGCGGACTACGCGCGGGTCTGCCCCGGTGCGCCCGGGCTGGGCGGCGCGGCGCGGGACTGCTGCGCGGACTACGCGCGGGTCTGCCCCGGTGCGCCCGGGCTGGGCGGCGCGGCGCGGGACTGCTGCGCGGACTACGCGCGGGTCTGCCCCGGTGCGCCCGGGCTGGGCGGCGCGGCGCGGGACTGCTGCGCGGACTACGCGCGGGTCTGCCCCGGTGCGCCCGGGCTGGGCGGCGCGGCGCGGGACTGCTGCGCGGACTACGCGCGGGTCTGCCCCGGTGCGCCCGGGCTGGGCGGCGCGGCGGGCGCTCCGCGGGGCAGGGCGGAGCCGGGGCCGGGGCGCCCGGCAGTCGGAGCGGCCCAGGCAAGGCGGGGCGGGCGGGACGGGCGCGCGCGGCGCGGGGAGGGGAACGCGGGGCGGGCGGGACGTGGGGGGCGCGCGGGCGGCGGGGTGTCGCCGACGTGCCGGGGAGGAGTGGGCTGTGGAGCCGCGGGCGGGCAGAGACGCGCGGGGCTTGGGGTTGGAGCGCAGACGCACGCCCGGAGGGTGGCGGGGTGTCTGGGAGAAGAGGTTGTTGCAGGGGCTGCGCGGGGAACTTGGGGGGCGGCGTGCGGGTGAGGGGTTTGGCACAGGTGCGGGGAGGGAAATGCGCGTGTGGGGACTTGGAGGCGTGTGAGAGCGGAGGGGCGCACGCGGCTCGGAGCGGCTCAGGGGGGCTTCGAGGGCTTCGGGGCAGGAAGGCGCTTGGGTTGAGATAAGGTGCCAGATTTAGCAGATACAGATACTGGACAAGCCCGGGCGCGGTGGCTCACGCCTGTAATCCCAGCACTTTGGGAGGCTGAGGCAGGAGGATCTCTTGAGCTCAGGAGTTCGAGACCAGCCTGGACAACCTAGTGAGACACCCCCCTCCCCGCCACTCCCCCCATCTCTACAAAAAAATAAAACTATCAGCCAGTCTCGGTGGCGCATGCCTGTAGCCCCAGCTACTCAGGGGGCAGAGGCAGGAGGATCGCTTGAGCCCAGAGTTTGAGGTTGCTGTGAGCTATTATTGGGCCGCTGCCCTCTAGTCCCGGCCCCAGCGACAGAGAGAAACTTGTCTCAAAGACAAACAAACAACAACAAAAACACAGGACAGCCAATTAAAGCTGAATTTCAGATGAACGACGATTACTTTTTTAGGGTAAGTATATCCTCAATATTGAATTTATATTTATATTAAAAAGTATTGTTTATACTTATATTAAAAATTATTCGTAGGTTGAGGATGCCCGATCTAAAAAAAAAGAAAAATTAATTTTTAAAAATTAAAAAAATATTATTGGTTGTTTTTCTGGAATTTAGATCTACCTGGGCATTCTGTATGTTATCAGACAACCCTAGCTGGGGGGTGGGTGTGGGCACAGAGGGCTGGTGGGAGGCTGCGTTGCGGGCACAGGGGTCACAGGCAGACAGAGAGGACGTCGAGGAACCCAGGGAAGGGCAGCCCTAGAGAGGGCGTGGGTGCAGGGGGGAGGAGGGCACAGGGCCACCTGATTCCAGAGGGTGCAGAACTAGGAGGAGGGGAGCAGGTTCAAACTCCAGCAGGTGGATGGGAGGCAGAGAGCCCCGATAAAGTCCCTCTGTGGTCCCCGTGCCAGCCAGGGCCGCCGGATTGCATCCAAGCTTTCCTCGTAAGTCCCCTCCAGAGTGCTGCCCCAAGGCTTGAGATCAGGGGCTGTTGTAGTTGAGTCACTACTAGGGAGGACTCTGTCCATTTTAAATCCCAAAAGTCCATTTTTCATACCCAACGGAGACAAAAATCTAAATTCTGTCACCTTGTAAAGTGGGTATGACCCAACTTTCCAATGTCAGGGAGGAACATGATCTCAGGGTAGCCGTCTTCTTCTAGGCCGCTGGAGCACCCTTCAGGAGTTTATGTGTAAAAGAGAGGGCTGGGTGCCGTGGCTCACACCAGTTGGGAGGCCAAGATGGGAGGATCGCTTGAGGGCAGGAGTTCAAAACCAGCCTGAGCAACATAGTGAGATGACCCACCCTCTCTATTTTAACAACATAATTTTTTTTTTAAGAGAAAGACAGCACTTTTTGAAAAATTCAAAATGGGAAGGATCTAACATACATTTATCCATTTTGTACCTGGAGCTGGGCTGGGTGTCCCATTGAGCCTAAATACATTCTCACAACCTTCTGGGGGTCAGGTGTATGTTTACCAGGGGAGGAAAGCCAGTCTCCAAGAGAGGGGTGGGCTTTGGCCTGCCGAGGGGTCCAGCCGGTGGTGGAGCTGGGTCTCATTCCATGTCTTCTGGCTTCTTGCAGCTTCCCACGAGTGGTGGGTGCCGGGAATCCAGGCAGCAGTGAGACGAAAAACTAATTTTGGGTGTAGTGTCTTCTCAAATAATAGCGGATGAGACCTGGCTCCGGATTACATTTGGGGAAGGGCTGCCTTGGGAACGCTTTTGTACCCGTCTCCTTTGCGTGTGGAGAGCGCGGGCACAGCCCCGTGGGGTTGGTGGGGCCCACAGACCCCTGCCATGCGAGGGGTCCGCTGCCACAGTGCAGGGGCGGGGCGGGGCGGGGTAGCAGGCAGACCAGGCAAGGGGATCAGGGATACTTTCCCCACAGTCTGACCCACCCCACAGAATCACACGATGTTATCAGCTCCCCCGAGTTTTCCTTCCTATAAAGAGCTGGGGCTGCGGGGCGGGGAAAGTCTCACATCTTGGTCTTCCCCTTTGTTTTGCCCTTTTGTGATGCCCCCTTGTCTGGGTTGGGCAGAGCCAGGGGTCTTGTGAATAGACCCAGGGAAAAGTCCCCTTTGCACCTCCCAGGGGAGCAAGCAGGAGGCTGACGTGGGGACCAGTTAGGAGGTAAGACGTGGACGGAAGTATTTGCTCTCTTCATGAGTGATTTAGGAGGTGAAGCCGACACCCCTAAGTAATCAATCGTAGTAGAGGGAGATGCTGAGGATGACTTAAACAAAAACCCCACAAAACAACAAACCTCACGTTTACTAAATACTTACCAAGTGCCAGGAAGCTACTATTTTAAGTGCTTTAAGTGAATTGTCTTCTTTAAGCCCCAACAAGCCTATGGAATAGTATTATCTTGTCCATTTTACAGGCCAGGAACTAAGGCACGGAGAGGTTAAGTGACCTGCTCCGTGTTGCACAGCTGTTACACATCAGATCTGGGATTCGAAGCCCAAGAATCTGGCTCCAGACCTCAATACCGTATGGTTGCTCCAGGGTGGGAGAGACTCAAGCATGTTAGGAGAGGGAAGCTTGAGTCTGCAGGTGCAAGAGGAGGCCTCAACATCTCCCACGTTTAGTTCAAGCACCATTGGTGGCCACCTGCTGTGTGCCCAGCTCAGCTAAGAGCAGCGGGGACTGGAAGCAAGGATCAAGTTTTGGTGCCCCTCAAGCTTATAGTCTGTTTTTCGGGAGTCAGGGTATTTGCAAAAGAAATAAATAATTTCAGCCTGAGCAAGACGAAACTTGGAAGTGATTGGTGAGGATCGGGTGGAGGCAGGGAGAGGGTGGGGCTGGAGTGACCAGGAAGGGCTTGAAGGACAGATACCATTGCATTTCCCAAGTTCTTTACTGAATGTTTTCATGTATTTTATACTTTTAATTCTCATCACAACCCTGTAAGGATCGATGTCTCCATTTATTCACTTATGTGTTCATTGCGCTAGTTGGTACTCTTAGGGTTGTGACATAACAAATTGACTGAAGCTAACAAGGGAATTTATTGGTTTAGGTAACTGAAAAACAACCCAAGGATTCTGGAGTTTCAGGCATGGCTGGATCCAGGGGCTCCAAGGATGTCATCAGGAATCTATCTCTTTCCATCATTCAGCTTTGCTTGTGTTAGCTTCATTCTCAGGCACGCTGTCACCAAGTGGTAGCAAAGATAGTGCCCAGTAGCTTCAAACTGGCATCTCTGGTGGAATGAGAGCATCTTTCCCCAGTTGTGCCAGCCTAGGGCTGATTATCCAATCTGTCACTGAGCCCTGGGAGAAGGAATATGTCAACTGGCCAAGTCTGGGTCACATGCCCCATCCCAGGAATGAGAGGGCGAGGTCAGCCCCATCCAAACCTGGGTGGACTGAGAGTGGGAGAGTTGGTTCCTCAAAAGAAACCTGAGGTTGAGTTACCAGCAGACGGGGGCAAGGAGGCTGGGAGGGTACTACTGAGTTGGAGACTATGCGTTTCTGGAGACTTGAAGTAAAAGCAGCTCAGACATTGAATGGGGGGGGGGTTTAGTAAGTGACTGCGGATGAGTTGCAGGAAAATCTAGATTTTTACCCACTAGCATTGGGGGTCTCAATCTGCGATCCACTAGCAAAAAAGACCTTTTGTGAACCATCTCAAAAGGGGATGGGAGCCACTGAAGGATTTCAGGTGACAGGCCAGACCTGTATTCTAGAAAATCCTTTTGGTAGACAATGAGCAGGGCAGGTGGTCAGGGGCTGGGCTGTGAGGTTCAGGGAAGAAGGTGAGGCTTGGGGAGCCCAGGAAGGCGTTTCCTGGCGAACCTGGGCCTGTCGGGCTGGGGCGAGCGACTCTAAGGGCACTGTGGGAAATTCGGTCCCGCCCCAGCAGGCTGGATGCAATCTGGGTCTCCAGGGCTCCTCTCCTGCCTCTCTGTTCTGCCGATGAGCCAGACTTTGCCATTTAGTTAGAAAAAGTGAGCCTGGCTTTGTTTTGAGAAACAACGCCGTCTGGTGGTAGCTTTTTGCAATGTCAGCCTGTGGTTGTGTTTCCTTTGTCCCTGAAGCAAGATTTGCTCCCTGGGCATTCACTGACACAGGTACTTATTGAGTCAATATATGCCAGGTACTGTGCTTGGGGCTACGGCAGGGAGCAGGACCGAGGGAGACCCTGTCTCTGCGCTGGCATTCTAGCGGAGGGGCAGACACAGCATGCATAATCACACAGACGTCCCCAGTTTGCGACCCAGGGCCTGTGGGAGGGGTGATGACTGTTTCCTCTTGCAGGCGCCTGCTGCTTGGTGACTGCAGGTGCGGCAACATGGGGAGAACATGCGTAGGGTGGCGTCTGCCTGGTTCTCTGCAAAATCTGCCGTGTTTCTCAAAGCATGGGGCACTGGGTGAAATGACAACATTACACGTTATTGTTTGTTGTCTGTTTCCGCCACCGTGCCTCGAGGGTGGGGGCTTTACCTGCTTTGCTCCCCTGAGTTCCTGGCACCCAGCCAAGTGCTCTGCACACGGTAGGTCCTAAATAGTTGTCGAAGGAATGCATAGAGACCCCCGTTGTACTGAGCATTTACGGTACACTCAGTGCTTTGCATTTGTCATCACAATGACCCTGTTTTAAACTGTGGTTCGAATCCAGGCTTGGCTGACTCCAAATCCTTGGTTCGATTTAGGGGCTTTGCCTCTTAAGCCCCAAGTGCCTCATCTGTAAGGTAGGTTGGACAATAGTGCAAACACGTTAGGAGTTGGGGTCCTGGCAGGTGAGAGGTGGTCCCCCAGGAGGGTATAATGGAAGACAATTTAAGAAGGATTCTATTCACAGAGGTAGGGGCAGCAGTACAGAAGGGCCTGGTGTTTTTGGAGCCTGGTGAGCCACCACTCCCGGCCTACAAAAAATGTTTTTAAAAAAATTAGCCAGGGCCGGGCGCGGTGGCTCACGCCTGAAATCATAGCACTCTGGGAGGCTGAGGTGGGAGGATTGCTCAAGGTCAGGAGTTTGAAACCAGCCTGAGCAAGAGCGAGACCCAGTCTCTACTAAATATAGAAAGAATTAATTGACCAACTAAAAATATATAGAAAATATTAGCCGGGCATCGTGGCGCATGCCTGTAGTTCCAGCTACTCGGGAGGCTGAGGCAGCAGGATTGCTTGAGCGCAGGAGTTGGAGGTTGCTGTGAGCTAGGCTGACGCCACGGCACTCACTCTAGCCTGGGCAACAGAGTGAGACTCTGTCTCAAAAAAAAAACAAAACAAAAACATTTTTTGTAGAGACAGGGTCTTGCTATGTTGCCCAGGCTGGTCTTGAACTCTTAGCCTCAAGTGATCCTCCTGCCTCGACCTCCCAAAGTGCTTGGATTACAGGCATGAGGTGCTGCACCCAGCCTAGTTATGTTATATAAAGTTAGTTGCCACAAACACTGACTTTACGAATACTGAACCATCGCTCATAGGAGAAATATGTATACACGAATCTCACATAGATTATAATCTCAAATCCTATAAACAACTCGTTCTGTTGATTCTATTTTATTTATTTTACAAAAGAGTGTAAGAAGTGGTAAGTGACTCTAGCTGTGTGTGGCGCACGCCTGTAGTCCCAGCTACTTGAGAGGCTGAGGCAGGAGGATCCCTTGAGCCCAGGAGTTTGAAGCTGCAGCGAGCTATGTTCGTGCCACTGCACTCCACCCAGGGCAACAGAGCGAGACCCTGTCTCTAAAAAATAAAAAATAGAAAAAGAAAAAAGTGTTAAGTGACTCTCCTGAGGCCACCTCACTAATGGGTGTCCAGAGCTGGGATTCAAACCTCATCCAGCTGGCCCTGGGTTGGAGCTTCCTGCACTCCCAAGTCCCGCCCCTACTGTCTCCATCCACTGGTCACCTCCATATCAGGTGTCATCATTTGACAAACGAAGAAACTGAGGCATAGAGAACTGAAATCAGTTGCCATAAATGCTCAGGAAATGTTTGTTGAATGACTGAGTGATGGAAACAAGCTAAATGAGCATCAGCAGGATGATGGATAAATGACATGTGGAATTCTCAGTTTAGGTGGACACATCAACAGTCGTCATAGGGGAACTTTCAAGAAAGGCAAGGGCTGGGATTTGCAAGAGTTCTAGCCCTCTGTGTGGGGTTTTAGGGGGACACGGCTAGTGGGCAGGGTGGAGGAGTCCTGGCCGCTGGCTGGCAAGCCCCACGCCACCCGCCCCTGGCGACACCACCTTCTCTTCCAGCGGTCGCCTGTGCTGTGGCAGGGTGGAGTGGCTGGAGTCGCTGCGTCAAGCCCTGCCAGGTCTCCTACCGCGTTTGCCAGAGGCACGTCCTGCGGGAGCCGAGGAATGGGGGTGTCCCCTGCCCCCCTCTGGAAGAGCGGGCTGGCTGCGCGGAGTACTGGAGCCGCCAGGGCGTGGAGTGCCAGCAGTCCCTGCGTGAGTAGAGGTGGGCCCCAGGGGTGGCACTCGGGGGACAGTCTGGCTGGGCTGCAGGGCCCTCTGTGAGTTCCTGGTGGGGCCTGAGCTTGGGGTGGGGCTTTGGCTTCCTTCGCCATGATCCCTCTCCTCACCTTGTGCGTGAGTTAAGAAGCTCTGACTTCCGATGGGCTTCTCAACGTCGTCTTTCTGCTCCTCTCTCTGTGCGAATCAGTCAGGACTTGGGTTGAATGCAGGTGATAAGAAACCCAAACTAAGCTGACCTGAGCAGAAATTTGTGGCTCATGTGACTAAAATTCCAGGACCTGCATTCAGGCATGGCTGGATCCAGGAGCTCAAGCGGTGTTGCCTAGGAATCTCTTTCCATGTCTTAGCTCTGTTTTCCTCTGGTTGGCCCCATTCTCTGGCAGGATCTCCCCTGTAATAGTCTCTGATAGCTTCTGGCTTCCTTCCAATCCACATAGCAGCTGGAAGGGAAGGTCTCTTTCCCCATGGTTCCAGCCAGTGTCTCAGGATAAAGACTCATTGGCTTGACCTGGGTCATGTGTCCACTGCTGCACCAATCAGTACGGCCAGGTTGGTGGACTCCTCTGATGGCCAAGCCTGGGGCACTGCACAGAGTTCACTCCATCCCCTGGAGTGGATCCTCGGTAGCCCTCGAAGCCCCTCTGCCAGGCCTGTGCTGGGACGGGGGATACAGCGATGAACAGCACAGACAAGACGGCAGAATCGGAGCTGGGGGTCCAGGGGGTCTGCCGCTCACCAGCCATGTGGTCATGGCCAAGTTTCACAACCTCCCTGAGCCTCGGTTTCCCCTTCAGTAGAATATGAACGGCAAGGTTGCCTCATAGGGTTGGATGAGTCCCCGATGTGGACGGGGATGCTGCACTAGGCAGGCACGCGGCGAGCTGCTTGACACTGCGAGCTACTGTCGCGCAGCTATAGTTCTCACAGGGCGGCGAAGGGACAAGCACCAAAATGTGCAGGCGAGATGGTTCTGAAAGCAGATAGAGACAAGGGAGCAGTCGTGAAGACCCAGGGCCTCGTGGCTGGAGCAGAGAGCAAGGGAAGTAATTAGCTGCCGCTTGGTGAGCACTTGCTGCGTTCCGGGTGCAAGTCATGTATCATCTTATTAAATTCTGACCGAAACTCCACGATGCAGGTGCTAATATTATCCCCATTTTGCTGATGAGGCCCAGAGAGGTGCAGACACTTAACCAGGGCCACTCGGCTATAAGGGGGGAGCTGGGACTAGACCCTGGGCTTAGCTGGGGTCTCCTAACCGCTTTAGGCTGCACTGAAGGAGCACTATGGCTATGGGAAGAGGAAAGGGAAGGAGGCTGGGTATTTGGTGTGTTATGACAAAGGCTTAGTCCTGTCCCTGTGGTAGAAGCAGGGACAGGGGTCTGGGATGCCCTGGTGTGGTCTCCTTTAGGTCACAAGCATTAGCTCAACACTAAATCTTTAATTCAGCTCAATCACTTTAGGAATGGGAAAGGGTAGAGACTTCCTATGGCTTTTTAATTTTCCTAAGGAATCACCAACCTCTTGTGAACTATCAATTTTCCTCCTCTATGTTCTCTGATCTAGAAAAAAAAGAGACTTGGAATGTGGCCCAATAGAATAATTTTATTCATTCATTTATTCATCCATCAGTCCATCCCCCAAACCTCCTTTCTTCCATCCATCCATCTTTTCATCCACTCACTCATCAATCCATCCATCCATCCATCTAGCCATTTCATCCATTCACCTGTCAACTCTCCATCCATCCTTCTTTCCGTTCATCATCTCTCTGTCCATTCTTCTACTCATCTCTCTCTCCTTCTATCCTCCCATCTTCCCATTTATCCACCATCCATCCATTCTTCCTTTCTTCCATCATTTCAGCCATCCATAGCCATTCATTTCGTTATTGACTTTTTTTTTGAGACAGGGTCTCACTCTGTCACCAAGGCTGGAGTGCAGTGGTGCAATCATAGCTCACTGCAGCCTCCAACTGCAGCCTCCAGTGATCCTGCCCGCTCAGCCTCCTGGGTAGCTGGGCCTACAGGTGCATGCCACCATGCCCAGCTGTTATCTACTCTTTCCTAATCACTCACTCATTCATTCACCAAATCATTCAAACAGTTGTTTTTGAGACCCCCCCATGCACCAGGCCCTGAGGTGTTGGAGATAAATAGGATCCCACTTCCAACACTGTAAAGGACTCTGTGGGGGCCACCTGCCCAGTTCTGAGATCCCACAGTCTCATTTGGGCTGCCAAGTAAGTGACTCAGATGCCAGGGGCACCCAGCCCTGTGTCCCATGGTGCCACAGCCTGGGGTGCTGTCCTGCCTAACCGTCTTCTCCTTGGCCCACAGTCCCTGCTCTGATAACCACAGGCAGCTACGGGAAAGAGCGGGGAAGGCGAGGTATTCCCAAGAAGCAGGCCACAGGAGGGTAAGTGGAAGCCAGTGAACCCAAGGTCTAACTAAAATTCCTGAGCATTTTTCTCTGAACTAAATTTCCTTTCCCATTGTCTCTCTCTGACTTTGAGAACTTCAATTTCTTACCCTGTTACATCTGTAATCTCATGAACATGGATTTTAAAGTCCTCAAAAATTGGTCTCCATTCAACTTCATTCATTCAACATTTATTGAGTGCCTACAACAGGACGGGCACTGTACTAGCCTTTGGAGTTACAGCAAGGAACAAAAAAGGACAGAAATACTTGCCCTTATTGAATGGACACTCTAGTGGGAGGAGGAATACAACAAACAAATATGTTGTTGTATTCCTACAAACAAATATGTAGATAACATGTTGGATGCTGCTAGGTGCTATAAATAAAAAAAAAAGAAAAGAAAGAAAAATAAAGCAGGGAAGGGAGTGGGGGTGTCAGGGACATCCTCACTGGGAAGGTGACAACTGAACTAAGATCTGGAGGAGGCTCTCTGGGGGAAGAGCATGTCTGGAAGAGAGAACAGCAAGTGCAAAGGTCCTGAGGCAGGGTGTGCCTAGTGTGTTTGAGGATCTGCAAGGCCAGTGTAGTTGGAGCGCAGAAAGAGTGAGAGAGTAGGAAATGAGTTCAGAAAGATAATGGGGGTTGGGCGGTGCAGATCACAGAGGGCTTGCAGGCTGTGGTAAGGAGTTGGGCACTTTCTCTAATGACATGGAGAGTCGTGGCAGGATCCTTTTTCTTTTCTTTTCTTTTCTTTTTTTTTTTTGAGACAGAGTCTCGCTTTGTTGCCCAGGCTAGAGTGAGTGCTGTGGCGTCAGCCTCGCTCACAGCAACCTCAAACTCCTGGGCTCAAGCAAT
>VSMD01045622.1:0-193834 GCA_008750895.1 Mirza zaza
AGGGAGAGATCAGGAGAGAGAGAGAGGGAGAGACCAGGACAGAGAGAGAGGGAGAGACCACGACAGAGAGAGAGGGAGAGATCAGGAAAGAGAGAGAGGGAGAGATCAGGAAAGAGAGAGAGGGAGAGACCAGGACAGAGAGAGAGGGAGAGACCAGGACAGAGAGAGAGGGAGAGATCAGGAGAGAGAGAGGGAAGGATCAGGACAGAGAGAGAGAGAGAGAGGGAGAGATCAGGACAGAGAGAGAGAGAGAGACAGGGAGAGATCAGGACAGAGAGAGAGGGAGGGAGGAAGAGACCAGAGCAGGGAGGGAGAAAGAGGGAGGGAAAGAGAGAAATATGGGAAGAAAGAAGCAGGGAGAGAGACGGAAAGAGGAAAAGGGGTAAGGAGGGAGAGGAAAAGGAGAGAGAGGGAAGGAGGGCAGGAAAGAGAGACTGAGAACGAGGCAGGAAGACACAGTCAGACACGCCAACAGATGGAGAGAAAGACAGAGACACAGAGAGACAGACACAGGCAGATGGAAAGAGGGGAGGGGCCAGAGAGAGACAGAGACAGATGATGGGAGAGACACCGGCACAGTAAGATGCAGAGAGTATGCTCAACAGGCACATTAAGAAAGATAAAAAAAGCCTCCCCCCCCCACCTTCTTCTTGAGCTCTCTGCAGAATGTTCAAATGTCCCCACCCCCACTCCAGGCCCCAGGAGACAGTGGTGGCAGGAAGGGGCGTGGGGAAGGAGCAGGAGCAGAGCTGGGATGAGCAGGGCCCATATGGCTGTGGGAAGCTGAGTCACACTTCCCCACGCCCAGCACTGCTCTGGGGCACTTTCTGTGGAGCTAACGGCTTGAGGGAAGGTCCCTGCAGACAGGGACACAGGGAGGCAGCCCAGAATTCTGAAGCTCTGTACCCCAAACTTCCGGAGACACGGGTCTCCATCTCTCTCCAGGATGCTGGGTTCACCCCACCCCCGCACAGAATGGGTGGGAGGCGCTGGGTGGCCAAGCTTGCTGCGAAGGAGGCAACGGTGGCTCTACCATCCTTGTCATCGCTAGTGATCACAGGAAAGGAACCAGATCGCGGGCGCCCAAATCCCCCTGCGAATGCTAAGGCCAGTGCGCCACTGTCTTTGTTCCCTCTGCACACAGAAAGGCCAGCACCAGCGGACCCAGAGCGCACACGCGTGCCCACAACACTCCTGCCTGGGCACGTGGGTGAAACGAAGGTGCACGTGGCGCCCCAAGCCAAGTGTGTGCGTGCCCCGTTATACTGACCACAAAGTCCTCTGGGGCTCCGTTGGGGACAGACATGGAGGGGCTCAGGCGTCAGCACAGGAGGGAGCCGAGGGGGGAGCAGGATGGAGTGGAGGCGGCGTTCTCCGCAGCCTCGCAGAGAGAGGAGGCATCTCGGACTGGAGGCCGAGGGCACTCCTGTTGTCTGGCAGGAGGAGCCGGAACGTGACGGAGAAGAACGGACCAAACAACCATTTGCTTCGTTCCTCGGTTTCGGGGCCGACACGCCTGGGTTGGAGCAGATGCTGCCGGCACCGCGCACCGCACAGAGGCTTGAAGACGCCTCTGTGAGGCCCGTGGCCACTCCTGCCCCTTCCTTTAGTTAAGCTGAGATGAGGACGCTGTTAAAAGAGGGTCCCCTCACATTTCCCAGCAAGGACCACAGAAGCATCAAATATGGAAACCCAAGAACTAAGAAAAACGGGACAAACCCTCTCACTGCAAGAACGGTCCCCCTCTCCTACCACGTGGCTCTCACACGCTTTTCTCACATGTGCCTTCCTTGGTGAGGGTTCTTCTCTCTCCCCTCATTCTCTCTGGCCAGCTGAGTTCAGCCAACTTTAACTGCACATCTACTGCATGCAGGGCCCTGAGCTGAACCCCGGGTTACCGAGAACAGCACGTCAACCTTGGCTCGGATGAGCTCGCTGTCCAGGGCGGAAGGTGGCTGCGAAGTCATCTGAGAGGTGCCCAGATGCAACTCGATGCCTGGCACCAAAGAGGAAAGTGTCAGCCAGGTGTGCCTGGAGTACCATGACCGGGCCTTGAGCTCAATGGACTTAAGCAAGATGACCGACCGGGCTGACCATCAAAGCGGACGCCGCCTCGTTCCCCACCAAGGGTGTCCTTGGTAACAGCAACGCTGCACGGTGCTCAGCGGAATCAGGTTTCAGAGGGGATTAAAGCACATGCTCTTTTGTTCAGCAAGATGCCTGCCCAGTGCCCGGGCATCAGGGAGAAGTGCATCAGACCAGGCGGGGGTAGGAAGGAGCAGTTTCTTCTGGCTACAAACAGCCCCGGGAAGTGCCCAGGGAAAGACTAGACCATCCGCACAGACAGCCTTGGGAGGGGGGAGCACTGGGAAGGGGAGAGAGAGGACAGAAGACACAGAGAGGGCACAGGGAGGGGCCAGGGAGGGAGAAGGGAGCGGAAGGAAGAAGAAAGAAGGTGGGAGGAAGAGAAGGGCGCATGGGCTCCGTCTCTGGAAGTAGACGTGAGTAACATCAGGAGGCACTTTGGGCTCTGAGAGATCCTGCTGAGATCCAGCATTTTCTGGCACTAAAGCCTGAGTTTGTCCAGCTGACCTGGCCAAGGGCAGGTAGACTCCAGGCATGATGCCCACCACCTGCTATCCCGGCGACAGCATGCTGCTCGGAAGGGCATTCTGAGGTTGGGGACAGAGCGCGCCCGCTCGCAGGTTGGGGTGGGTCTCCGGGTCACCTGCGGATGCCAGCGGCTATGATGAGTTACTTCCCCAGTGGGCTTTCTTCACCTGAAGTGCAGAGTTGGGGGGCTCTTTGCGAAGGTCAGCAGAGCTCAGAGCATCTATGTTCCTGCAAAACGAAGTGGAAGGGGAGCAACTCTGTGAGTCCCCAGTTTTTTTTTCCAACTCTAATCTCCTGGTCAGTGAGATCTCCACGCCTAGCAAGGACTACGAATGCCACATGGCAGCCTGTTTCCATTGCAAAGGGGGACTTTTTTGCTCATTCATTTTCAAAGTCAGGTTTATTGAACTATAACTTGCGTACAGTACGTTTTGAGTTTTGACGAATGTACACAGTCATGTAATCGCCAGCACAAGCAAAGCATGGGAGGTTCCTCCCCAGAAGCAGCCCACACCCCACCCCAAGCCAACTCGTTCGGTGCTAAGCTCAGGCAGGCATTCCCCGCCATCGGGGAGAACGGCGCAAGATTTTTTATTTTCCTTTTTGGACCTTTGTGCTCATCCAGGATTAATGATGACATTGCTGGAGACTTTTGTCACTGCTCTACCCAGGAGGGCAGAGAACAAGCTGGCTGTGCTCTCTGCTGTCCCTGCAGGACCCAGCAGAACCTCTGATACTTAAGTGACTTGTAGTGAGTACTTGTTAAATAAACGGGTGAGAAATGTGTGCACTTAATCTTAGATTCATTTAAAATTTAGACAAAGCAGTCACTCATCACCAAAAAGGACTTTTTTTTTTTTTCTTCCAGTTTACCAGGGCAGAAACTAAGGCTCAGAAAGGCCAGAGTCAGACACGGCTAGAATTCTAACCATTGTCCGCCTGACCCCAACCCCATCCAGGCCTTTCGCCTACACCTCGCTGCCCTCTCTCATTTCCGTGAATTCTGGCAACTGCCCCACAGCCAGCCTGCTCCTGTTCCGTGGCTCAAGGCTCCCGGAGAGATGGTCATGTTACCAATAAGTCCTCTGGCCTCTGAGCTGCTTTGAGCCTTCTGAGTCGAGAATCTTCCGTCCGGCGGTTATTGTTAGTTTCTGTGATTTTAATGAAGAAGGGCCGCTCCCCCTCGGTTCCCGGTCTTTAAACTCTTGAATTTTAATAACCAACTCCACTGATGATTTACAAATTTCAGGGCAGGAATTAGCAGAAAATTCCGTATTTCATAGATGCTGAATTGGACTATTATCTCCATGTAGCAGGTGCCAATTTCCTACCCAATGGTGAAATGCCGTAATTATCTGCAGGATTCCATTCAAATTCTAAAAGTAGATAAATAACCAATGGGAATATCATTTATTCATTAGAATGGGAAGAAAAGAGGAAATATTACCCTGTTCACGGCTGCAATGAGGGTGCCTTGCCAGGGAATGCCCCGCTTGCCCGCGCGGCGTGGAAGATTCTAGATTCATTAAGCGTGCGGGTCGGCAGGAGACAGGAACTTCCATTAAACACCTGAGCGGGCAAGATAATGGGGCTACTGACTGAGAGGCTAGCGTGAGATGTGGTGGTGCCTCCTTATTTCTCTTGAAGTGGATAAAGACACACATTAGAAACCACTGGAAACCACCCTCCAAGGAGGGTATAGTGGTCACTGCTCTGGCCAGTTCACAGTGCCTGTCACCACTAGATGGGCTTGCGTGGCCTTGAAGACAAGCTGACCAAGAGGCTTTTTCTGCTTTTTTTCCTTCAAACGTCCAGACCTGATCCTTGGGAATTTAGTGCTCCGGGGCAAAAGGCCACACGCCCTCATGCCTGAGGAAAAGGATCCAGAAAGGCAGGTGGATGGACAGAGTATTTGCCTGTGAGCCTAGAGTGGAGCTGGCCAGCCCTGTCACCTGAGCCGGTCCACAGCAGAGACTTCGTGTTTCCCATCCCCCCTGCATGACTGACGGTCCAGTGCTGCTCTCCTGACCCACGTTTCTTCTTGCTCTTGCCCGCACAAATGCCCAGTGCATGCACCGGGGTGTCTCTGCCTTCACAGCTCTCTCCCTGTTCCCCTTGGAAAGAGGTCCCCTGCCTCTGATGAGACGGATCATGAAGCTCCTCCCCTGCTCGTGAGCTTCACATGCTGCCCTCAGGGGCGAGGGACCTTCGACCTCTTTACTCCGGACTCTGAAAACTGAGGTTCGAACTGTGCCCATCCTGCGCATCTGGGCCTGTTTGCTCCTGTGTGAAAGGGGGTAACCACGGTGCCCGCTGTCTAAGGCTGTGTGAGAACTGACATGCTGCGGGTGAGGGTTTAGCACAACGTCTGCCGAGGAGTATTGAGTAAATGTTACCTGATCAGTGTGGTGGTGGTGATGATGGTGATGAAGATGATGGCAGTGGTAGTGATGGTGATGATGGTTGGTGGTGGCAGTGATGGTGATGTTGATGGTGGTAGGAATGGTGGTGGTGGAGGCGGAGATGGTGGTGGTGGAGGTGGTGGTGGAAGTGGTGATGGTGGTGGTGGTGGAGGTGGAGGTGGTGGTGGTGGACGTGGTGATGGTGGTGGACGTGGTGATAGCAGTGATGGTGGTGGTGATGGTGATGGTGGTGGAGATGGTGGCGGTGGTGATGGCGGTGGCGGTGGTGGTGGCAGTGATGGTGGCAGAGGCGGTGATGGTGGCGGAGGCGGTGATGGTTGTGGAGGCGGTGGTGGTGGTGGTGATGGTGGTGGTAGAGGTGGTGATGGTGGTGGAGGTGGTGGTAGAGATGGTGATGGTGGTGGTGGTGGTGGTGGTGGTGATGGTGGTGGAGGTGGTGGTAGAGGTGGTGATGGTGGTGGAGGTGGTGGTGGAGGTGGTGGTAGAGGTGGTGATGGTGGTGGTGATGGTGGTGGTGATGGTGGTATTTCATAGATACTGAATTGGACTATTATCTCCATGTAGCAGGTGCCAATTTCCTACCAAATGGTGAAATGCCATAATTATCTGCAGGATTCCATTGAAATTCTAAAAGTATATAAATAACCAATGGGAATATCATTTACCCATTAGAATAGGAAGAAAAGAAGAAATATTATCCTGTTCGTGGCTGCAATGAGGGTGCCTTCGCCTCCCCAAAGAGGAAAACAGTTAAGCGCGTCGGTCTAGTTCCAGGCGCCGACAGGAGTGCAGACCCATCGCAGTTCCAGTGAGTGTGCGGCCGGAGGTGTGCAGCGGCATCCAGCCCTGTCCACCGTGGACCGGCTCAGGTGACAGGGCTGGCCAGCTCCACTCTAGGCTCACAGGCACATACTCTCTCTCCATCCACCTGCCTTTCTGGATCCTTTTCCTCAGGCATGAGGGTGTGTGGCCTTTTGCCCTGGAGCACTAAATTCCCAAGGATCAGGTCTGGACGTTTGAAGGAAAAAAGCAGAACAAGCTTCACGGCCAGTTTGTCTTCAAGGTCACGCAGGCCCGATTTAGGTCCTCTGATCAGATGCACCATGTGACACCCTGATTGGAAATGAGTCAGGTCTGGATAAAGGCAGGACACGAGGCGCCCCTTTGCAGGAGTGCACTGGGACAGGGCACGGCGGCCCTGTCACAGCAGCTGCTGGCCGCGCTGGCTTCTGCCGGGAGGAGGAGCAGCATGCGGCTCTCGGGGCTGGGATCTATCTGTTCCCTCAAAACAGCCAAGGGCCTGGCGCTTCTCCTTCCCAGTGGTAGCGTAAGTCCCCAAAACCTTGTCACTCATTAATCCTGACACTGGGATAAACCAGCTAGAGCGGTATCTGCTGTCTGTCACTGAACCCTAATTGATACATAAACAGAAAAATAAAAATGCCCTTCACGTGGCCCAACCAATTACCTGAGTTTGTGTCTAAGTTATTCCTCACTTGAGACCTTAAGTGGAAGAGATATAGGTAAGCTGAGATGCAAATGATCTTGGGGGCCCTGGACAAACACCATTAATATAGCTTTTTGTGGCATATAGCAGGTCTCAGTTCTCATGTGCCTGTCTCGGAGTCTCCACGCTGAGTGTGATTTTAAAGTGCATATCCCCTAAAAGCAAGCCATCTACCCACCAGATGCTCAATCACATAACCATAATCCATTTCTTGGCTGGAACAAAACCTAGCTGCGCTAGACTCACCTAGGAATCGCAAAGCGAGTTCCAATTCTGCAGCCTTCAAGAGAAACTTCAGACTTGCTCACATATTGTGCTCTCAGCTCTGATTAAGGACTGGAGCTCCAGGCAGGGTGCATCTCTACGCTCCTGTCCCCATGCGACAGAAGACAAACTGAAGCTTAGAAAGACTAAGTCACTTGCCCAAGGGCACATGGCTGGTAGGAGACAGAATTAGGTCTCGCCAATTTCCAAAGCTTATGATCAGTTGTTCCAGCCTTGGGTGACAGCAAGCATTCAAGACATGTCACTGCCTCCCTGGCCCTGTCTCCCTGTGGGCAGGCCCTGGAAGTACTAGGCCGGCTTCTGAGTTCTCACCTGTCAGGGGAGGCACAGCGAGGCAGGTAAAGGCCAACCTGTCCTTGGGTGTCACTACCTGTTGAAGGTGAGAGGTGACACTGTGTCTGGGTGCCCAAGGGGAGAGGTTTGACAGGTACAGAATGCGGCCTGGGCGGGCACACTCAGGGGTGATCCTGGAACTGTGCCGGAGGTGAGCAGGGAGGAAGGGGGCCGACGGCACATGGTGGCGGGCAGCTCGTCAGGAGCCTCGTGTGGAGCTGCCCGCGCCGGGAAAGAATCCGGTTTCAGTGGCCCCAGCCCACGGGGAGTGGGAGAACAGCCAGAAGCCCAAAAAGGGAGGGTCCCAGAGGGTTCCGCCAAGTCACTCCAGGACCCCAGCAGCCCTACGCATGCCATGAGCAATAGCTGGAGAGGAGGAATGGCATCGGAGAGTGCTGTCCCACCTTTCTCTCCTCCTTAGCCACAGGGACCTTCACTGCCCCACGGAACCTGCCAGGTGGGCAGGGAGATGTTTGCCCCCAGCCTCAGCCTGGGGACCCCCACCTGGTGCGGAAGACTTGCCTTGGGCTCAGGTGCCAACCAACCCCTTCACACACGCAGACGTCTCCATCGGATCACTCCCGTGCTCGTGGGAGTTTCTGCTCAGGAACCTTCAACTGAAGAGCTGCTGCCCAGTGCGAGTAACAAATGAATTTCATCCATGACTCGTCGCCTGGCAGGATTTCTTTCTTTTTTAAGGCTAAATGATATTCCAGTGTGTGTGTGTGTGTGCGCGTGCGTGTGTGTGTGTGTCACGGGTTCTTTATCCATTCATCTGTGGATGGACACTGAGGCTGTTTCCGTGTCAGGGTTATTGTGACTAGTGCTGCCATAAACACGGGGTGTAGACAGTCATATTATCTCCTTTGGGTGTATATCCGCAGTGGGATTGCTGGGTCAAGTGAAATAAGCCGGACACAGAAAGACAAAACACCGCATGATCTCACTTATCTGTGGAATCTGAAAAAGTGGAACTCATAGAAACAAGAGAAGAACTGTGGTCATCAAGGGCTCAGGGGGTGGCGAGTAGGGGGATGTTGGCCGAAGGTACAAACTCTCAGCCACATGACGCACAGGTTCTGGGGACCTAACGTCCACCATGGAACCGTGGTTAATAATACTGCGCTATGTGTTTGAAAGTTGCTAAGAGAGCAGATCTAAGTACTCTTACCCACACACACAAAACGGAAACTAAGTGAGGCGATGGATGTGTTAACTTGTCTGACTGCGGTGAGCATTTCACAATGTACACGGACATCAAAACATCACACTGTTTATCTTAAACATGCCCAATTTTTACTTGTCCGTCATTCCTCGGTAAAACTGAGGGTAGGGGAGTGCAGCCGGTCTTCACCTTGGGGTTTGCATTCAGGGCCAGATGCAAGAGTGGGACAGCCACGTGGCCTTGGGGAAGTCCCCAACCTTTCTGAGCCTCAGTTTCCTTCACCATAAAACAACAATAGAAATAGTGTCGACCTTATTTGATTATTGGGAGAAGGAAGTGACTCTACCTGAGAGCACTTAGCAGAGCACCTGATGCCCAGAAAGGACTCAAATATGTCACCACCACCATCTGTCATTGTTGCTCCTGTTGTCACAACTGCACCCAAGACACAAAGTCCACAGGAGGAGCAAAAGATTCAATTCGTAAAAAGGCACAGCATGGTGGCACGCAGCACATAGCATTGTTGTCATCACTGCCAATATTAAACTATTTGTACTGACCATGTGTCACAATACTAGCAATGATTACTGTATTGTTGATCATAATATCCATAGCTGTTGGTATTGCTAATACCACAATGTAAGCCTTGATGATAATATAACAATGTTAGTGTCCAGATCGAGGGCGGAGCAGACTGGGAGGTGTGCAGTGGCACGGTCCACCCTGAGGCCACCCGCTCTGGGCTGCAGGCCACGGATGAGGACATGACCCCGGCTGACCTCCAGGCACAGGGCTGGACCGACAAATAGAGCTGCTGGGAGTGCAGGAGAGTGGGTCACAGAAGGTCATGGTCCTGGCATGCTGGTGGAGACCTCAACAGCGGAAGGGTCGCTGCTGAGACCCCAGTCATGGAGGAGGTTGAGATGAAACGGGCCATTCAGCAGTACTTAATTTAGTGAGGGCCGGTCACAGCACGGTTCAGGAAAAGAAGGTCAGGCCTAACAAATGCGGTTGAATTTTCTGAATACACCCCAGAATCGGGAGACAACGGTTCCATAATGGGCAATTTATCTGCATTCCAGGGAGATATCTGATCTAGAATGACAAAACTGATCGATTCGCAAAGGCCACTATGGCACTTTAGGGACGGGAAATTAAACCGGGACAGAAGGAGTTTAAATCAGAGAAACCTATTCTCCCTGAAGAAAAAAGCCTTCTTTTTGGAAAATAAGGTGGAAAAAACAAAAAGGAGGCTGGGAGAAGCAGGACTCGGGTTTGGGTGGAAGATCGTGCAATGGAAACGCCCACTTTGAACAGAGAGACCCCCTGCCGGCCAGGTTCAAGCATCTGACTTTGCACGATGTCATGCAGCTGGCAGAGGGAGTGGCTCTGTGATGAGGAATCAGCCCCCACCCGCAGCCAACCTGCCTCCCCCAGCAGCCTCCTCCTGCCTGGGGCAGCCAGCCCAGAGCCCTGGCGCCCTGGACCAGCCCTGACGGGGCAGAAGGCGGGTGGCAGGGGCGTCCTCGGACATCGCGAGCTCTACGCAGGTGGTGATGGTGGCCAAAGGCGCGCCAAAGGCTCTGCCATGTGCCAGCGCTGCGTGACTATGGCCTCGAGTGGCCTCTGAGCCTCCCTGCGTGCACAACGGAGGCCCTGCGGTCACCCTCGCAGGCTCAAGGGAAAGCCCACAGAGAGACCCCTGCTGACGGAAACTCGTCTTAAGGCATCACAGGCAAGGCAGCGAACAGCACGAGGAACTGTCTTGGGGCGTCCGTCCCCCAGCACCCTGTCCTTCTCGGCCATGTGCAGCAGGGCCTCCGCCCGCCCCAAAGGCTCGGTGGGACCGTCTCTTACTTTGAGAGGAAGCAAGCCTGGGAGCACAGTGCAGACCCCAACGTTCTGCCTTTCCATGACAGCATGGGGGCGGGACGTGCATCCAAGCAGTGGGTGGTCTACACACAAACACACCCACATACGCACGCACGTGCACATGGCTTTGCCAACACGGCAAGCAGTAAACCAACACTCTTTTCCTTTGAATTTGACCACTTCAAAACCCTTTTTAAAGAAGAAAGTATTTTTAAAAGGGAAGAATGTGAAACAGCTTACTCGAGTTCTTTAAAGAGATGTCCAGGTAGGATCTGCTTTGCTATAAAGAAAGCAATGGCGCCAGGCCCAGTTTAGTGCTGGCCTTGTGACTTGGGTGGTCCACAAGGCTGCCACTATCTTCTCCACGGCTTCCTGTGGGCTGTCTGTCCAATCTCAGATTGAGGGTCTCAAAACTGGACCTCGGACACCATCCAGCCCACACCCCTCCCGTGGCAGACTGCCCCGTGGCGGTCACCACACCTGCCATCCCTCTCAGCACATCCCCTGGGAGGAGGACCCTCTGTAGTCCTCCCACATTGCAGATGAGCACACTGAGGCGGCGGAATGGGCAAGTGAGAAGAGTGGTCCAGCCATTCAGCGTGGACGGATCTAGGGTACAAAGAAGAGACGGGAGAAGCCAAGGCTAGCTCTGCTGCCGACTAGGCTGCCAGAGGTTGGCAAGACAGCCCTGGATACTCTCGTTCAACCACCGCAGCTAGGAGTTTTGTACGTGGACCACGTGCTCGCGAGCGTGGCAATGAACAAACAGAGGAGGGAAACGGCAAATAGACAACAAAACGTGGTGCGACCTCCCACCTAAGGGAACATGGGGTAAAGTGAGAGCTGGTGGCAGAAAGCGTTAGATGGTGGGGAGGGGAATTGGGTCTTGGCAGATTCCTCAGAAGGAGCAGCGTTTACGACGTTCAAGCTGAGACGTGACGGATACCTAGAAGTACGCCTGGGAAGGAGTACTCCAAGCATGGGATGGTGTCCACGAAGCTGTAAGCTGGGTGTGTGTTTGAGAAAGTCCATGCCGGGGTGAGGCCACGTATGTATCTGCACATCAGATGCTGACTCACAGCCGTGATGCTACCATGGGGGGACTTTTTCCAAAGATTCCACCACCGAGACGCCCGCCTGGGACCAAACTGAGGCTCAACACAGGCCCCAGGTGCCATCTGTCTGTGAATTCCCTCCTCGATGCCTGCCGCAGGGGCACCTGGACATGGGGATAGACGGCCGCCATGAGTCTAATTGTATCTGATTCCTCCTCGGCAAGCGTGCGCCGAACAGCCCAGCAGAGCCCTTGACTAATGACTTTCAAATATAATTAAAAACATATTTCAGTAGAAAGCACATTGCCAAGTCTATACCAGCAAAGTGAAATTAACCTTCAGACGATACTGGGACAACAGTGAATCGCCAGGGTTTGTAAGAGATTAGATACACTGTAGCCTAATTATGTTACAATAACTCACCTCATTAATCTCCAAGGAAACAATAACGACAACAGTTAAATACTGTAATTAACAAATCCTATTTCAAACTTGATTTTAATTTTATTGGACTTGGTAATATTATACAACATAACTATGAAAAAGACAGAATGTCAGTAGAGCTACTCAGTTCTTTAAGGGCTTTTGGCTAACATAGCCCAATACCTTAGACTTACGATTCTACCAAGTGGGGCCTCTGCTCAGAATGCAACCCAAACAGCAAAAATATCGTGCCATAAGGTCAAGATACTACATGCTGTCAAGACCTCCTAGGTGGTCTCTTCTCTCAACAACAAGGGGCATGAAATCAAATTTTTGTTCGTCTTTCTATGTTTAAAAGCAGTGAATCTTGTGCTTGGTCCTCTGTTTGGGGCTTGTTTAGTGTTGGAATGCTCTAGTTGCAAGTCCTTTGCGAAGATTTCGTGGACAGGGTTGTGACAGGTTAGACAATCAAGGGCAGATAATAGAATGAAAACCCAAATGGCACCATCATCTCGATAGATACAGAAAAAGCAATTCACAAAACCCAACAACCTTTCATGATGAAAAACACTCAATAATCCAGGAACAGAAGAGAACTTTTTCAAAATGATGAAGGGAATCTATGAAAACACCTACAGGTAGCATCAAACTTCATGGTGAAAGACAGAACGTTTTCCCCCTGAGATCAGAGACAAAATGAGGATGTCCACTCTCACCACTCATATTCAACATTATTCTGGACGGCCAAGCCAGGCCAATTAGGAAAGGAAAAGAAATGACAGCCGTCCAGATTGGGAAGGAAGTGTAGAACTATCTCTATTCACAAATGATGAAATCTTGTATATAAAAAGCCAGAATGATCCACACACAAAAAGAAACCATTAGAACTAATAAACAAATTAAGCAAGGTTACAAGATGTAAGATCAATTTGCAAAAATCAGTTGTATTTCTTTATACTAGCAAGGAACAAATTGAAAATGAAATTTAAAAAACAATTACCTTTATAATAGTATAAAAAAGAATAAAATACTTAGGAATAAACTAAAGAAATGTAAAATGGGTGCATGGAAAACTATTAAACATTATTGAAAAAAACTTAAAAGGACCTAAATAAAAGAAATTCCATGTTTATGAATTGGAAGATTTAATACTAAGATTAAAACACCAGTATTTCTACAAAGCTACAGTAATAAAGACAGTATGTACTTACCTAAGGACAGACATATAGAGATTAATGGAATAAAACTGAGAGTCCATAAATGAACCATTATATTTATGGTCAATTGATTTTTGACAGGGGTATAAAGACCATTCAATGGGTAAAGAATAGTCTTCTCAAAAAATGATGTTGGCACAACTTGATAGTCACATACAAAACAATAAAGTTGGACTTCCTTTCACCATACATAAAAATTAACCCATAATGGATCATAGACCTAAATGTAAAAGCTATAAAACTCTTAGAAGAAAACTTAGGAGTGAATCTGCATGACCTTGGGTTAAGTAAAGCCTTGTTTTATGTGACAATAAAAGCATAAACCACAAAACAAAAAATAAATTGGAATTCATAAAAATGAAAAACCTTGCATTGGAAATAATGTCATCAGGAAAGTTAAAGCAACCCTTACAATGAGAGAAAATATTTGAAAATCACACATTTGATAAAAGACTAATATCCAAAAATATGTAAATAACTCTTACAACTCAACATTAAAAGAAAAATAACCCACTTACAAATGGACAAAAAAATATGGATAGACATTTCTCCAAAGAAGATCTACAAATGACCAATAAGCACACAAAACGATGTTCAACATCATTAGTCATTAGAAAAATACAAATCAAAATCACAATGAGATACTACTACACACCCACTAGGATGGCTAGAATCAAAACAAACAGATCACAGCAAGTGTTGGATGTAGAAAAATTGAAACCCTCATGTACTGCTAGTGGGAATGGTAATATATAATGGTACAGTGGCTTTGGAAAACATTTGGCAGTTTCTCAAATTGTTTAAAAAAAAGTCACCATATAACCTAGAAATTGCACTCCTATATACTCCAGAGAAATAAAAACATGTGTTCCATGTGAAAACTTGTACACGAATGTTCATAGTAGCATTCGTTATCCATAATATCCAAAAAATTAAAAACCCAAGTATCCAACAAATGATAAATGGATAAACGAAATGGGAGGAAGCCATACCATGGAATGTTTATTATTCGGCAATAAACATGAATGAAGTACTGACATGGGCTACAACACAGGTGCATCGTGAAAACCGTATGCTCAGTGAAAGCAGCCAGATGCAAAAGGCTGAGGTATGATTCCATTTATACGAAACATCCAGACGAGGTAAACCCAGAGAGACAGAAAATCGATCAGTAGTTGTCAGGGGGTTAGAGGAGAAGGCAAAACGGGGAGTGACTGCTTAAGAAATGGAAGGTTTATTTTAGGAGTCACAAAAAGGTTCTAAAATTGAGTATGGTGATGGCTGTCCAACTCTGGACAGACTAGAAACTACGGAGCTATACACTTGAAATAGATAAAATGTATCACTTGAGGTCATCCTGACAACGGTTATCTTTCATTGAGTTCTCGCTATATGCAAGTCATTTGCATACATGATCTCAATCAATCCGCACAGAAATCGTATGAAGTATGGATGTTGTTTTCTTCACTATACCTATGGAGACACGGAAGCCAGAGAGTCTGACATAATTTGTGCCTAGCATCAAACCCACGTCTCATTCAAACATTCATGCACTTAACAAATGTACATGACTTCATCTCTGTTCCAAGCCCTGTGTTTCACCTAGTCCAGCCTTTGAGGAGCTCTCATCTAATGAAAGCTTATAAGTTAGTTGTATCATAATAATACCTATATAACAAACAGCCAGAAACTCAGTGGCTTGACAGAGCACTCAATTTATTCTCACATGTGCCTGTGGCTTGGCTAGCGATTGCTGATCTAGGCAGGGCTCAGCTGGGTAGCTTTGCTTCCAACCACAAGACTGGCTGGGCTTGGCTTCTCACTGCATGGTAGGTTCGTGCATGCTCCATGTATACTCAATAATAGTACTTGATTTGGTCTATATCAACAGAAACTGAGGCTGTGGGGCCCAGGCCTAAATAACAGAATCCATTCAAGGGGGCCATGGCAATGGCCAAGGTGCATAGGGGCAAGACCCACCGTGTAAGAAAATGTCTATCCTACGGGATGTCTTTGCTGCTACCTATTGTCAAGAGCAAGTCATATGACCAAGTTCAAAGTCAAAAAGAGAGGAAAGCCACTCTGCTCATTGCAAGTCCATGGCAAAGCACAGGTGCACAGCTCTAAGACAGAAGAGTAAGGATCAAGCATTCAATCTACCAAAGAGGGATATGTCCATACCTCAAATAAAGACCCTCGGCCTCTTCTATCTGGAGTTTCCCATCTGTAAGCAGGTGGTCAAAATACCTACCTTAACTACCCTATATAGTTGTTGTGAGGATCAAATACTGATGTGAACTGTTCTCCAAGTAGCAGTAAATCTCTTTGCAAACAAGATAAATTACTGTTATTAGTAGTTACTAAAGACCTCCCCCATTATTGGAAAGATTGCCTTGCTGAGATCTTCAAGTGAAAGTGGAAATGCAAAGATAAACTTGCAGTAAAGCTAGAGTCTGTGTCACCCAAGAAATCCCTCGTGAAAACAACCACGGTAAGAAAATAAGAGATATTTTAAATCATTACTATATTGACCGTCTGCTTTTCTACTGGATTCATGGAAGTTCCCAGAAAATTAAGCTCTTTCTACTGGACTTTCTGATCATCTCAGATAGAAAAGCACCTCCAGGAATTTCTAACTTCTAATGGCCAAACAAGAAAACAGAGGTGACATCATAGGAGCTAAGAGTTTCCTGCTGCTAATGTAGCCCCTGTGCTGGGATGAGTCCCTGAGAGCACTCACTGCCCGAAAGCCCAAGCTCCAGCACTGGGAGGAAGGCAGAGCAAGGTCCAAGGGCCTGCACTTCTGAGGGCCAGAGAGTCCTGGCTGTGAGTCCAAGATCTGCCACTCGACGGCTGTGTAATCTGCGACAAGTCACCGAGCTTCCTCGAGCCCCCATTTCTTCATATAGAAAAGACGAGCCCCATAACAGCACCCACTGGAGATGACTTATCCGAAACTTAAATGAGATGACACGTGTGAAATGTTCAATGTAATCCCTGGTGTGTAATGACTGCTAGATTCATACCAAACATCGTCACTGGTTAGTTTTAAACATTATCCTCACTCCTACCTTGTCTACTTTATGAGTTTTCTTTTTCCATAAGGGAGAAATGAGAGAATTAGTGGAAAGATACTTTATCAGCTGTGAAGAACTAGAGAAACACAGCTATGCTGTGATGGTCACTGAGTGCCTTGGCACGGTGCACCACTCAATAAACATTTGTTAAAGGCACAAGGCAGTAATGAAATTAAACCCTCCCGCTGCCTGCCTCGGGCCAGCCAAAGGAAGGTGTGGTAGCCGGCAGTCCTGCTTGCAGCTGTGGGCTTGTGATGCAGGTGCAGGCATCTCAAAACCTCCCAAAGCTGCCCCTAGCTGCTGCTCATTGCTTGCTTTCCCGAGAAACTCGTCACGGGGAAGGCAAACCTTTAGCCTTCATGCCCTGACCTAGAAGAGACAGCACGTAGATTATTTTTGCAGAAAACAGGAAAGGTCACGTTTCATAACTCTGCATCCGATACCTGAGCACTGGCAAGGAAGAAAAGAGAGATCAGTCATGTGGACTTTTCCACTGAGAGAAGCATAATACGTCTGAAGAGCTCGCGTGATGCACTGGTATCTCCTTGAAGAAGATATTCCGAGTTTGAGATGCGCCGTAAATATCCTTCGGTGTGGTGCACGTCAGCCCAAAGTTCCCATCCTCGAGTGAGCATGGACAATATACAGCAGGAACAGAGGTGAGTTATGGCGGGGAACGTGCTTAGTAATCTAGGCACCCACTGGACACCCACAATTTACAGTTTAATCGTCCACAAGGTATAGCTTCCCTGTAATTGAATTAGATTTCGACGTAAGGCAAACCTGATTTATAAGGCTGTTAAAAAAAAATGCACAACGGGGTATGTCTTCTTGTTCGTAACAATCATCCAACGGTTACTGTTAGCGCGTCAGCAAGGAATGGCACAAAAGTGGATAAATGCAAGGTACCTCGCATTTGCTGAACAAAGCGTCTTTGTGCGCCCAAGATTCGAGAAGCGGGACAAGTTATCCTTCTCATTTATGTTCACTTAAGGCAGATGTACTATTTTGCTTTAATTTGCTTCGGGCTTATTCAACTCAACACGATTTGAAGTGCAGTTACTCATTCATCCAAGAGACATCTGGGCACTGACTCCCCGCTTGCTGCTGTGCTTGCCGCTCGAGGTGCTACGACGTGCACGGGTTACGAGACCCTGGTTCGCTGCGCGTGACATTCAGCTGTAGGGGGCGCACTGTTCGCACACCTGAGGTCTGCCGGGCCGGCCAGGGGCGCTGCCTTCTCACCTGGGCTTGCGCGCATGTCTGGGGCTGGCCCCCTTTTGGTCGGGCTATGCTGGCCTCAGCTGGGGGTGTCTCTGTTCCACGTTCTTCGTAGCTACTTCCTGCGACTGGTCAGTGGCCTGGGTGAGTGGCGATGGGAGTGCAAACATGCGGAGCCTCTTGAGGCCTGAGCTCAGGTCAGGACCTCGTCATCTGTGCTACTACCCATCTGTGCTACTGGCCATGGCAAGTCACAGGAATGTGCCCAGATTCTCAGTGGGAGGGTACAGCAAAGTCACATGGTAAAAGGCAGAGAAGGGCGAAGAACTAGGGCTACTACTGCAATTTACCCCACGTTTACATAGAGATGCTGTGGGAATAAAAGAGCCCCCAGCACTGCTCTGAGAAAGAGGACTCTGAGAAAGAGGACTCCAGGAGCAAGAGTTCCCCAGGCCACCCCGTGAATTCACAGAGTGCAGAAACAGGTATTTTGCTTTTTTTTTTTTTTTTACCACCTAACTGGTTACAGAGCCCCAAGAGTGACCTTTCCGAGACCTTGAAAAGGTCAACACACCTGAGCTCTGTCAGAACATCTGCCCCATGCCCCAGAAAGAGGTGGCTGGAGGACGCAGCTAATCCACTGCGGCGTGGACGCTCTGGGCTTCCTCCCGACTTCCCACAGGGTCAGTGCAGATCCAGCCTCTGGCACCTCACCAGAAATGAACATGAATCACCCTACTTCATTTTGCAGGTGGTCAGGTGCTCAGAGTTCCAGCTCTTAATGACTCAGGCAAAACCTAACCAAACCCCAGGCGGGAGGACCGGGATGGCTGACGTGTCCCTCTGTGGAGCTGTGTGCGCTTTGCACCTCCAGCCACCACGAGGAAGCAGAGCAAGAGCTTATCTGCAAACCCTCACGCTGCTGAGCGGGCAGCCTTCCTCACTGCTCCTTACAAAATGTGCCTTTCAAAAGGAACAAAGACCTGGACATTTCCAGATCAACCGGTTTTTATTAATAGAACCTTAAAAGAGGCATCCTTTGGAGACACAGACATCCTCCTTAGGAACAAAGAGCAGCAGGATGAGGAGTTTAGGGGGCCAAAGCCCAGATTAGCTCAGGTAGGCAGAGTACCATGACACTTCAAAAACCACAGGAGTCACCAGAGGTCAAGACCCACTAACCCCCACAGTTCGAAGGACAAGGAGAGCTCTTAAAGCCCCCTTCATCTCAGCCCTGGCCCCCTTCCTCATCTGTTCCCTCTCCCTCCTCTGTCCCTGAAAGGTTACTGAGGATTAATCCAAAAGGAGCATGTCACAAAGGATACCTTTGGCCTCAAGCAACAATAGAATTAAGCACAAATGGTTTAAGCCAATACAAAACAGTATGGTCACATATAACAAGAAGTCCAGAGGCAAGCTGGTTCATGCAACTCGAGGGAAGCTTTTGATTCTTAGGGAAGGAAAGCTTTCTCCCTGTCCCCACCTCCCCTTGGTTGGAATAAAGTCCTCCCCACCCTGCTCAGATGAATCACTAGCATGCACTATAAGGATTGCCTTAGAGACCAATCACAGATAGCCTTTGGGGACGGGCAGGGTCCAATCTCCATGGAAAAACATGACTATTTAATATTTAACAACAGGTGGAATTCCACAGCACAAAAATGAGGTGGGAGGTGGCAGTTGCGTAGCCAGCCAACAACATGTGACAAAGGAAATAACATTAAAAATTGTGAATTCAGACAGAGGGAGCCAGGGAAACGTCTTCAGAGAAATATAAACACTGGTCTTCTGCAGCCAGATGACCGGGGTTGGAACCCAGACTTCTTGCTATTTATGAACCCCATGACTGCAGGCAAGGAGACACGTTCCGAGTCGACAGCGGTCTAGACCAGACTCCTGGCAGACGAGATCCGGGCTCCTGAGCCTGGGCCTTGCTGAGCGAGTCAGCTAGTCAGTGTTCCTAACCAGACCTGGCGTCAGAGCAGGACAGGGCCCGCAGGGTGAAGCCTGGCACGGCAGTGAGTGGCTCTGCCTCTCCACAGCTGCTGACCTCGGGAAAGGGCTTCTGACCAGGCACCCCGTACCAGCCTCACCTGCCTCCAGGTCCCTTACTGCCTGTGACACCTGTCTGCTTCCAAGAATGCCAGCAGCTGATGTGCTGGTGACTTTATTCTGCCAGTCGAGAACTTGGTCAAACGTGTGTGAATTCCGAGACTTGAAGTGCGTGTCTGGGTGTTCTGTCTCGCCAGCGGCCCTGGCCCCTGCCTCTGTAAACCTTAACCGCTATAGAAACCAAGGGAAACAGAAAAGCCAATCACATAAACTTCAAACCTACAAATCCAGTGGATCACTGGGCAAAGAAAACAACTAAATGGTGGAGACACTGGAAAGTTCTTTTCCCACCTAGCGTAGGGCAAAACGCCACTGGCCCAATCATGCCCTCAGCTGCAGGGGGTCTCCTGAAATTGGCGATCGGGTGCAGCTGGCCTTCCTGCCCAGGCTTCCGGACAGGCATGGGGCTCTAGACATCGGGCTCTGATACACCTGTAACTAAAACCACATAACCGGAGAGTAGGGAGAAGAGGCTGAAAAACAAGGCTCTCAAATGGCGGCTTTCTCTTAGAATGAGACGTGGAACAGCTCATGACTTCCGATCAGGGGTCATCTGCTGGCTGCTTCACTCACGCCACCTCCCTGGGCGCTGGCGTGGCGTGCACAAAAAAAAAAAAAAAATTATCTGAGCTTCCACTTCCTCATCTACGAAATGGGGCCAGTAATGTATAACTCACCTAGTTGTTATGAGAATTAAATGAGATAGTGTGTGATGAAAAGTCCCCACGACCCCGGCACATGGAATGCCAACCAACTGCTGAAATTCTCTAAGCTTTAGCAGTCTGTAAAATGGGTATAATAACATTCCCAATCTCATAGAAGGTGGCTGTGAGAACGGAATGAGATATTGCCAATGAAGGATTTAGCAGGTCCCTGGTCCTGAATAAGCTACTACTATTACTATTGTTGCCCTCATCACCATCAGCACCCCCTCGAAGGTTACAACCTGCCAGGTACCGGGTCCCGTAGGCACACGTGGACTTCCAGATTCACAGATGTCCTTCTCAAGACACAAACCTGACTGCTCACCTCCTTTTGATGGATTCCCATTTTCCCCACAGTAAAGACCAAACACTCCTTAGTATGGCCTGAAAGGCCTTGCAAGATCTGGTTCCTGTTCACCTCCCCAGCCCCATCTCATAACAGCCTCTGCCACCGTCCTCCTTCCTCTGACGACCACAGGACCTTTGCCTGTGCTGTCCCTTCCTCCTGAAATGTGCTTTCCCTGTTTGTTTAGTCACCTCCTCCTCCTCCTTTGCATCTCACCTCAAATGTCACTTTGCAAGGAAGCCTGTCTGAACCCCTGACAGAGACAGATTCCGTTAGCTTGTATTCTCAGCTAAAAAGCAGTATCCTGAGTGGTTAGGAGTAGGAACTCTGAAGAAAGACTGCACTAGTGTAGATTTCAGCTTTACCACTTACTAGCTGTGTGACCTAGGGACACTTACCCTCCCTGTTCCTCAGCTTCCCCATCTGTACAACGTAAACAACAATAACTAATAAGAGTACATATCTCATAGGGTTATTTAGAAGATTAAATGAGTTACTATAAGTAACGTATTTAGAATAATGCCATGCACACAGTAAGTGCTATGTAAGTATTCACAACAATAAATTAATAAACTGTCCCATGCCTGCACAGAATCTCCCTTGTCTGCAAATATGCATTCGTTACTGTCACAATCTGATTGCTCTCGCCTTCCAGGCCAAGCATGCTGGGGTCTAGAGGCACGTCTCTTTGTGCTCCCGGCTTGCCCACGCTGCCGGCACAAGGCCTGGTCCAGGGTGGATTTGCAATGAATGTGCATTCACTTAATGAAGAAAACATAACACACAGCATAAGCCAGTATTTTCCTTGCTTTGACCAAAACAGAGAGGCCCCCCCATCCCTTTCTGACCACGCCCCCCCCAAGTTCTTACAACAGCAGCAGCAGCAGCAGCGCCGTCTCCCTGCCCAGTGCACAACGCAACTCTTGCCAACAAGCCCAGCAAACGCCGGAAGCTCCCCAGGGACGCAGAGCCGGTAATGGGCTCCACATTGTTTCAGATGTTCCGGACCACAAAGTGATCACGTCTGAGATACCGTCAGCATGCTTAACCCCACGTTCCTCCACTCGCTCCACTGTGCAGAACTCTTTAAAACATCCTGCGCACCAACCCTTCCCAACCACGACAATCACAGGACGTGAGCCTTAATCAGGGAAGAAAAGATTAATTGGAGAGCTGCCTTGAGAGAGCCCATGTGCCAGGCCTGCCATCCTTACAATACAGACAATTAGGGCAGCACTATGACTTGGGATACCACAGCAGCAGCAGCCCCGGCAAAGTCTGTCTCCCTCTGCTTTGAGGGCTGTGACCGTGGGAAGCTGGAAAGCAGACAGATAAAGGGCACCCCTTGAGGACACCAGCAGAAGAAGGTGGCTATCCCCATATCCAACAGAGAACACAGTGGAAACAACAGGAAAAAAAAAAGTGTGCATGCCAATCTCACTCCAGCCCTTACACACAGGACATTGGGTTACCCAGTTCACAATTTGCTGCCTCTGTCTCCCCATGTGTCAAGTGGCAGAGTAGGACTCTATCCACTGTTATATAACCTTGGCTTACAACCTCGTGTCTCTGAATAGATGTGCTCTGGGAGGTTATAATCTCTCACAGGCATCTTCAGATACCTGGATGTTCATCCAACCAGCCAGGAGCTGTCCTAGGTCCTGAAGATTCACTGGTAGCAGAAGGGCTACCTTCAGAAATCACTGCCCTTCCACACACAGGCTGTGGAGTCGATCGTGAATCAGAGGAGCCGATCCCTCTTGGATGGATGTCTTAACCTCTTAGGTGCTCGTCTGAAACCAAGGGTAATAATGCCTACCTCACAGGGACATTGTGAAGAATAAAGGAGATAATACATATAAGGAATCTGATACAGGGCCCAACAGATTGCAGGGGCTTCATAAATGGGAGCTATTAGTACAAGGGTCTCATAATGTGGCCCTTGTATGTACACAGTAGAGTAGCAGGTGTCAGACGAATTTCAGCTCCTGGATAAAGGAGATGATATTTTCGTTGGGAAGAAGGCAGAAAGAAAAGCGCCTGCCACAACTAGCTAATGAGGCTTGCTGTTAAACAGGAGGTGTCGGGAGGAGGCCTGGGAGAATGGGAGATGGATTAATGTTATAATCGACATGCACAGGCCAAGAGATGCCATTTGTCTTACTGAAGACTCACCCTAGGATACTTTGGGAAGTGAAAGGAAGTGAATGATAAAACATCCCACCACGAGAATCTGTTTTAAATTCTCATTATTCTGCCAGTTGACTGAGCCAGGTTGGTTCATCTCAATTAGGTCATAGTCACGCACGCGCCCACTGATCAGAGAGTGGAAGAGCCATGCCTTGCTCTACGTGAAAGGACACAGAGGACCCGCTCTTGGTGGAGTTCCTGATTAAGCGCCCATGGTCTTCTCGGCCACAGCATCCTGTGTTCTCTTCTACCTTCTATCGTGGCACTGATTATACCGGGCCATCAGAGCCAGGTTTCTAATCTCTCTCTCACAGGAGCCCAGAAACTGATCCACGGATGCTGTATTCATCAAGATTCTGTGGGATGCAGGAGACAGAAACTCAACACTAGCACGGTTAAGCAAAAGTAGAATGTGATGACTCATGGCCTCCCTTATCCCAAACCCTGGGTAGGAGCATAGTGCAGCTGGGTCTCAGGAATAAATCAAACAGGGGACTCGAAGACTACCAATGGGTCTCTCAATCAGCATCTCTTCTCTCGTTCTCTATCTCACTCTCATTCCCATGCTCGTCTCTGCTCTTCTAAGAGAGCTGGATTCCTTCTCCACAGTGACAGACTTGTTTCTCCCAAATGTTGGGAACTGTGGCCCCTGGAAGCTTTCGAGCTTCTCATGTCACAGATTCCTCTTCCAGAGAGAAGTGACCCAACCCCGGGCCCAGTTTGGACATCCCCAAGATGGATTCTCACTGGCCAAGTGTATGTCACATACCCATCGATGGCAGGTGGTGCGTGGGAGGGTGAGGATGTGTCTGTGTGCGTGTAAGGGGGAAGGGCTGTGAACCATGCCAGCTCCTAGAAGCTGGAAAACATACAGGCGAGTGGAGGGTGTCAGAGTCTTAAAGAAGCGGGATGCTATTTCCGTAAGAAAGACAATCAGACAAATGCCAGGTTCCAATCAAGATGGCTGCAGGGGGGTCTATCAAGGGCCTAACATTATAAACTAAATGTTTGTGCAGATGATTCCCTCACCACACTGCTTGAGAGAAAAACCACCACTTTTATCCAACTATCAAAGGAATCTATATACGCAGAAGTTTAAAACGTACTGCTTTGAACTTCAGAGGAGGCACTAAGTCTCTCTGTCCTTTATGGCCAACACCTAGGACAGTGCCCGACACTTCACCTGCTTGACACATACTTTTCAAATGAATGAATCAAACTATAGTGAATCATTAATTAAGTCAGATGAATGAATAAGGTCATACCAATTCAAGTCCAAAAGGGAACATGATTCTCCCTCCAGATACCCAATTCCAATCTGACTTCTTTAGGTTTTTAGAAAACAAGGGATTCCAGAAAGAACCCCCAAACCAGAAAACAAATGGCTTGGCTGGTCTAGACAGCACCCAGCCTCCTTCATCCATTCCCTCTTCCAACGATAATTTACCATGTGGTCGGCACTTTGAACATATTGTCAGATTACATCCTTAAAAATTCCTCTGAGGTCGATATTATCATCTCTACCTAAAGGATGGAAAACTAAGGCTTAGGGACAGCACCCTCAAGGTCATAAATCATATCAAGTAGCAGAGCTGGGACTTGAACCCAAATCCATCTGATTCCAATGGCATTGTTAAATGCCACTATGCTTCCTTTCTAAGAAATCTTTGTTAAGTGTCTTCATAGTAGCAAGTACTGTGTCATGTCCTTCTTATCACCAAATATTGTGCCATGTCCTTTACACAGGTTTTCTTAACCCTCCTAGGAACCCAGTGAGGGACTAGTATCATTCCTGTATAACAGATGAGGCTATGAATGCTCATACCAGTTAGGGCCTCCACATAGGAATACCATACTGACAAACCTCAGAGCTACTCTAGATGCCAGCTGCGTCTGCCCTGGAAGCTGTGCTTTCAAACATTGTGTTTATAGCCTGAATCTTGGAGGAAGGCATGACGTTCGCCCATTTCGACAACTCTCTGGGCTCCTTGCAAATGGCAGGCATAGGTGTTAGTCATGCAGGTAGGATGTGCGTGGCATTGGTTACTGCCCCACAGCCAGGTTCAAGCCCCTTTATGAGCAGGGCACTAACGTTCACCATTCAAGGCAGAAGACACCTCGGCTCTGAGAGAATGCACCCTCTTCCTCGAGGCTCTTAGAGAACCACTGACTTAGAAAGAAAAAAATACATCAGAAGCAGAAAACACAGAAGCTATTTCTTTCCCCAAAAACAGCTGCAGCAGAGTTGTGAGATTCCAATTGTACACAGCAGGGAACCCTAGTCCCTGCCTTCCTCTCTCTCTCTGTTCAAGCAGTGGTTGGCCGAATGTGGGACAGTTACAGGTCTAAGTCCCACTGTTGGGAGCATGAAGGGAAACTACCCTAATGATGAGGTTTGTGTTGCCTAAGAATAGGAGGACCTGAAAAATCCAAATCCTTACTTGGTGTGCTGGATGTTTTTCATATTCCACATGTCTGGATGCCCCTGGATGCGGGGGCTTGTGGGGGTGAAAGGGAGAGATGACCTGAAGCATGCAGATAAATAACTGGTCTTGCACAGGACACTCAGCTTCTTTTCCCTGCTGAAAATGGCTGTGTGTGAGACAGCGAAGCAAAGGAAAGATGCCGGCAACCTGCAGGGGGGGATTGGGTTGGGGGAGGATGACTACACTCCAATCCCACACCCTCCTAATCCAAGGACACCCACCTCCTCTTTCCCCTGTTCCAGAGATTCCTCCCTGCTCTCACAGAACATTAATCCCTTCCTGCAAATTCAAAAGGGTGCCCTCTGGAGACAAATCAACCATCGAGGAAAAAAAATAGCAAACCTCATTTCATTTGGCAACCAATGCTTTAGGAAAGACATAAATATTGGATTTGCAACTTTATTTTCCTCCAGAGAGACACTCCGGAGAAAATTAAAACAATGCAAGATTTAATTATTAAAAGCCAAACATTCCTGTACATATTTTCTGGCCCAAAGTTTTAAAAACAAACTCCCAGAGAAAATACATTTTTAATGACTAACTCCCTCCCACCCAGGCTGCGTTTTAAATCATCTCTCCATCATGACTCACCCGGCACAAATGAGGGGAGAACACCAGGGAAATCAAAGGGTAGGTTTTCTGCTGAAGGAAAAACAAGGCAGTGCTTAGAGATCTGGGGGAGCTGGCACCTTGAAGTCACCTTGGTTTGGGCAGTATTTCCTCTCTCATCTTCCAGGCAAACGACCTCGCAAGACATGTTGAAACTGACCAAATTTCTCACCTGTATACATTTTCTTTGTTTTTGGAATGCTACAAGCAGGATATAAAGAAAAAATGCAAGGTGATCAATTCATTCATTTGACAAACATTTACCGGGGACCTACTGTGTTCCCACTGAACTGCCCTAGGTGCTTCCGGTAGGGTGGGGATCAAAGCCAAGAGGCCTCGCACACTGAGGTGTTCCAGGGGAATGACGGAGTAGTTCTGTCTGTCCCTAAAAGCCCCCACCTGTTTGCTCCCTCTGACCCTTGTTGGGATGGCTAGAGACCACACAAGTCAACCTTGTCTCTTTCTCTCTCCTCTTTTTTCAGTTATGTAATGATCCTACACTGATCATCGATTGCCTCCTTTCTGTTTTGGGATGTTTCTTACTTTGCTGCTAGTCAAAAAAAACGCATGTACTATTGCCAGGTGTTTGCTGATCACAGAAGTATTTAGAAGATGAGAGAACCAGTGAGACATGGAAGTGCTGGCTTTGGTGCCTGTGGATAGGATGTGAGACACGATGGAAGATGGTGTTCAGGGATGAAGATCAAAGGCCGCCAGAGCCGAATGATCCATCCTATCTGTCTCTACTGGTGAAGTCTGGCTACTCCTGGGTGGCATACAGCATGTGGTTATGTATCTGGGTTTACAAAGTGGATGCAACTGGGCAAAAAAATGGCCTGGCGAAAGAAGTTTCTGGTGGAAGAGATGGTCCACGTGTCTCCCTTGGAGGCAGCGGCAGGTTTTCCCGCTGCCTCATTCCCATATGACTTTTCAACTGCAAGAGGGTAATTAAATCCCTCAAGAAGTAGGAAATCGAATAAGTCTCAGTCCCGATGAGAATTACCCCAGGACTCTAAACGTTCCCAGTAACGTAAAAGGGGGAGGTCCTGGCCCTGGCCGGCTCCTCTTGTCATTATCTGTGCTGCCAGGAACACACCAAACCACCAAGCCAAGCCTGGGATGTAAACGGAGCAAAACGGAACCCTCCCCACCTAAAAACGTCTCAAAACCTTAAGTAGTTGGCCACTTCCACTCGACTTGAGATGTGGTGCATTAAAGGCAACTTAAAATAACTTGAGGGAGGAAGGGTAAGTAAACCAGGGATGATTTATCTCCGAGGAATAGCGGTGTGACTGCTGAATAATTACATGCACCAATCTTTATTAGTATGCAAAGTGGCTGGGCCCGGTTGGCTCCCAGCACTGCTCAGAGGACAAAAAGCCAAGAGAGCTGCGCACATCCTAATAAATCACACCCCGCCGCTCCCCGCGTGCTGTGGCGACTCCCAGACCTCCAGGCCCCTCTGTGCGCTGCTCTTCTCAGAGAGATAAGCAGTGAGCGTTTAATTCCTCCCTTGCAGTGATGGATTAGGCCTCCAGAGTTACTCCAGAGGAGTCTGGAAATGGCCTGGGCTCCTCTTTGCACAAGTTTTATCCAGACTGTTACTGTGTTATCCAGCAGCTTCTGCAACTACCCGCGATCCCCGCCCTCCTCTGTCTGGAGTACTAAGTGCCCTTGCTGGAGTTGGGACCTCCCCTCCCCCTGCTGTGACCCCCAAAGGATGAGCTCAGGATACACATCCCGGCCCCTCTTCACCGGCCCAACAAGCTGCTCAGGGTGGTTAGTGAGAAAGAGCCTCCAAACCTGTCCTGGTCGACTTGAGAGCAAGATTTGGCTTATTCTGATCTTTGAAGATAGAATAGATCTGAGCTGCTATGGAAAGATTTGAGGGGGTTTAACCTGGGCACAATAATAATAATAATGGTAATAGTTCCAGTAGCGATGGTCTAACTTTTTGTGAAGTTTTGAGCATGGCAGGCACCTTTCTAAGCCTCGCACACACACAACCCACATGCCATCTATATAGCTGGGATAATACCAGTTCTCGTATCATGAGTTGGCATGGGGAGCAAATATGTATCTATATAAACACACACACATACTCGTTTGATATGTATGACAATCCATGCTTTAAGGACTATTATTGACCCCATTTCAAAGATGAGAAGACTGAGACTCTGAGGGTGAAGTGACTCACTCACACAGTGGCTAAGCTGTAATACAAATCCAAGCATCCTGGGTCCAGAGTCTGCACACTAACCACTGCATTAAAATGTCTCTGCTGCTGCCTCCTGTAAAATCTTTACATGGGCTTCCGTCGCTCACAGGACTGAGACCAGAATCCAAGGGCATGTGAAGGTGGCCTGTGATACTGGGACCCTGGCTTCACCTCATGGCACTCCCCACCTTGCTCTCTGGGCTCCAGCTGCCACATCCACCTGCTGACCCTCGAGGAACCAGACTCCATCCCAGCTCAGAGGCTACGATTCTCTCCCCAGCCCTCTTTGCTTGGCCAATTCCTACACATCTTACAGAAAGCCTTGGTGTATATCCACATCCTCCGGAAAGCCTTTCCCCTGTGGACCCTACCCCACACTCAGCTCCAGTCCCCGGAATGCTGTCATGGCGTCCTGTACCATCTCTCACAACACACAAGAGAGCTGCAATTCAACAGGTCTGAGTATTGGCCCTTCCCTTCTCTCACGCCCCAGACTGTAAATGCCTGAGGTCAAAGACTGTGCATCTTTCCATCGTTGTCTCCTTGGTACCCGGCGTCGGCTCTAGCATATAGGGAATGTTTCATAACTATCGTAATTACTCCATGACACAATGGAGGGCACCAAGAGCATGGAGCCTATGGAAGAGCCCTGCAGTTTGCCAAACTATAACAGACACAGCAAAATGAAAGTGTTCCCCCCTCCCCATATTCACCCCCAGCAAGACTGCTGATTTAGGCCAGAAAGGTGTCGTCTGCAAATAGGAGCACCTAAGAAGCTCACTACATACTAGGCTCCATGCAGCTTGTCCATGCATCATCTTAATCTAGTCCCTGAAGATTCTATGAAGCCAATCCCATTATCATCCCCAGTCTATAGATGGGACAGGTGATACCCACAGTCTCACTCTTAACACTGACTGAGATTACAGAAGCTCATTGTTAAAATCAACCTCAGTGATATTCAAATGCAAACTCAGAGGTTTCAACCCCCCTCTCAAGCCCTGTTCCCCTCCAGGGATGTAAAGGAAGAGGGGTTTGAATGCTCAGGCACATCGACAATCCTTTGTGTCCTCACTAGTCTAGATAATTAAGACTTCTCTGCAATTCTCTACATTCTTATCACCACTATTTATGGCCTTGATAGGCACCTAGATTTCTTTTTTTAAAAAAAATTTATTTCAGAATATTATGGGGGCACAAATGTTTAGGTTACATAAATGCTTTTATACCATTTGAGTCTAGATTTCTGTTCAAACAGTTAATGAGTATCTATTGAGCTCTTACCCTTTGCCAGGCATTGTGCTAGACAATGAGAGAACAGCAGGAAACCAGAGATCCCTACTCTCCTAGAGTTTGTGTTGTATAAAGGAACTTACCAAACTGTCTAGTATACAAAAATTAGGAAGTTAAGTCTATTCAAAATTGGCATTTAAACCTAAACTCCAGGAAGGCTGAAATGGCCAGGAGAACCCCCACACCACCTCTTTTTCAGGGATGTCACGGATCATACATGGCTCTGGAGAGATGGTCATCAAATGATTCTTCACCCACTGTACATGTGAAAAGGTGGGTTTCTGTGATTTTGATGAACCTGGCTATTCAAAGCATTCCTTTGAGACAAGCTTAAAGTATCACAGTGCTTTCTTCTCATGAAGCCCCCTTAATTATGAACACAATAAACCTTCACGTGATTTCCTTTGGCATTGGCTTGTATTCCTCTGGAGCCTGGGCGATTTACACCATGTGATACTCTACTCCGGCTCCAGGTATGCAGGAGACAAAGCATCTGACGCCAAGAGCGCGTGGTCTGGCAGGGGAGACAGACAATTAGCCAGTAATGCAGTGCAAGAGACAGATCACACAGAGCCAAGATTGATTCACTCAGTCCAGGATTTTCAACAATAAATAGAAGTTTTCTGGGCTCATTAGGGCAAGGAGAAATGGGGATGAGAGGCCATGAAAAGAAGACAATTCTAGATTAAGGAGACACCATATTTGCCATGAACAATCCCTGGATTTTCCTGTCCGGTGTCATTCTGCCTTTTGGGGGTACTAGCCTTCCTTTATTTTCCTTTGAAGAACCATCCTTTCTTTGCCTACTTTCAGACACGATGGGCTAGACCAAACCCACCCTGTGTGACCCACCTGTGACCCAAGACTGGCCAGCCCATGACTGGTTCACAGATGGGCATGGGACCCCTATCAGGATCATAGGAGGGTTAAGTCTAAGGAATTCATCCAGGAGGCACTAGGACACAAAGATAAAGGAGGTGGTAAGTAAGAGATGACAAGAAGGACTGAGAAGCTCCAACATGCACCTGACATGAGTCCCAGAAGGGAATGAAAACAGCAACAGAGAAGGAGCAATTGAATAAATCATCAGGGAGAATTTTCCAGAGTTGAAGCAACATCGTTTCTCCGAAAGTTGCAATGAGAATAAGTAACATGTACACCTAGATACAACACAGTGAAACTGCAAAACATAAAGCATAACAAAAAAATCTTAAAAGCTGACAGAGAAAATATTATTGCCTACAGAGAAAGACACTTAGACTTGATAAAGGGCTTTCAGGAGGAACACAAGCCAGTGAAATGACAGGAGAAAAACTATGAATCTAATATCTTTGATCCATCTGACTATGACTCAAGAGAGAAGGCAACACAAAGGTATTTTCAGATATAGAAAGTCTAAGAGACTTCGCCACCCACCAACTCCTAATAAAAAGCCATCAAAGTGGGCTTTAGAATAAAGAAAATACTAAAATCAGGAACTGAGCCCAGAAATTGGTAAAATACATTCACAATCTATTTAAATGTTGACTTCAGATAACTGTCTCAAAAAAATATTAAACTGTCATTTCAGCTAATAAAGACAGAATGGCAAGATAATGCCTGGTCATTCTATGCCATGGTACCGCTATGGGTTTCTCCACCTTGGCATTCATGGTATTCTGGGCTGGATAATTCTGCCCTGTGCACCGTAGGATGGTTAGCAATTTCAGTGGATTCTAGCCCCTAGATGCCAGCAGCACACCCCACCCTAGAGTTGATAACCAAAATGTCTACAGACATTGCCAAATGTCCCCTTAGGGGCAAAGCTGCCTCCAATTGTGAACCACTGCACTAACAAGAGAAATAATCTATTGTCTCCAAACTAAGGTAGAACATAGAAGAAATAAAGTAAACCTGATTGGCCCAAGAGAAAGGAGAAAAAAAAATAGAGAAGGAAAAATATTCTGAACAAAATAATAAAATAAGATGGTTTTAAAAAGTCTAAATATATCTGTATCACAATATATGTTAATCTATCCATTCACCTTTTAAAAGACAGAGGTGATATGGCTGCATAGAAAAGCAAGATCTGATTAGGTGCAGCTTGTAAGACCTACATCTAAACCAAGCTATACAGAAAGATGGAAAATAGATAGAAATAAAGATATTACATGCAGATGCTACATGAAATAAGACTGATATAACTATTAAAATACCTTCAATAAAATAGAATTTTGAAGACAAAGGTTTCCAGCTTTACTTGTGTTGTGGCTTGTGTCAGTAATTCATTCCTCTTCTAGACAAATAATTTTCTATTGTGTACCATGTTTTGTTTATTCATCAACTGATGGACATGTCAGTTGCTTTCAACTTGTGGCTCTTGTGAAAAGTACTGCTATGAACATTCTTCTGCAATTTTTTATTTGAATGCCTGATTTCAAATCTTTTGGGTATATACCCAAGAGTGGAATTGCTGGGTCATATGGTGTATTTTTACAATCAAAAAAGTAAATGACAAAGCGGCTCTATATCAAAAACAAGCATTAGTATATTACATGTATAGTTTCATAGAAAAACTTACTAAAATTGACTTTAGGAAAAAATAGAGCAACCACAATAAACCAATAACCATAAAATAAGTAGAAGTGATGATCAAAGTTGCCATTCCTGTCTAATATGCACACCCCCAAAAAATCACAGGCAAATTTTATCAATTTTTCATGGAAAAGATAATCTTCCACCTTATATAAATTCTTTCAGTGACTATGAAAAGGAAGTCATGACTCACTTAATCAGGTTAGTATTACCTTAGTAACCAAAATCAAACAAGGACAGTATAAAAAGAGAAAATTATAAACCATTCTCACTTATCAACATAGATGTAAAAATCTCCAATAAAGCATTTTCAAATTGGATTCATCAGAGTCTAAAAATAATAATACATCATGATCAAATAGCGATTATTCCAAGAATCCAATAATGATTCAAAACCAGAACTCCTATTAAGGCAATGCACCACATTAAAAGATTAAGAGAGAGAGCACATAATCATAACAATTTATGAAGAGAAGGCATTTTATAAAACTTAATACCTACTCATTATAAAAACTCTTAGAAAACTAAGTATAATGGGGAAATTTCTTAACCCAATAAGGTTATCCGTCAAAACCTATTGTAAAGATCATGCTTAAAGTACACATGAATTCCCACTAATGTCAGAGACAGGAAAAAAATGCCCAGAACCACTGTTTTTATTTATCATTGCTTTCTTGGTCCTCTAGCTCGGTGGTCCCCAACTTTCAGGCCACAGATCGGTACCCAGTCCATGGCCTGTTAGGAACCACAACATGTCACCGTATGAGCTCTGCCTCCCCTGCCCTCTGTCCATGGAAAAACTGTCCTCCATGGAACTTAGGAACCCAGGTGCACAGCAGGAAGTGAGCAGCAGGTGAGCCAGCAAAGATTCATCTGTATTTACAGCCACTCCCCATCACTCAACATCACCGCCTGAGCCCTGCCTCCCCTCAAAGCCCCGTTCATGGAAAAATTGAAAAATTGTCTTCAATGAAACCAGTCCCTGGTGTCAAAAAGATTGGGGACCACTGCTCTAACTAATGCGATAGACGATAAATATGGTGTCAATAAATACATAAATATATAAATTTTATATATCTATAAATTTTCCTATATACAAATGGGAAAGGTAGAGCCAAAATGCTGTAGTTACCATAAATAGAACATCCAAGAATATCTGCAATTTATTAAGAGTTTAGTAAGATTTCTGGATAAAGATCAACATATAAAAATCAGTAACATTATATCCAGAAATAAATAATTTAAAATCAGATAAGGAAAAAACTTCCCATTTACATAATGCAAAAACCTATATCTGGAAATAATTTTTTTAAAATATGTATGTATATATAAAGAAAATATATAAAGATAGATAATTTATATATAAATGATATAAATGTATAACTAAAATAGATATAGATTTTAGATAGACATGAAGTACTCAAAAATGGTGAGGCATACCATATTCATAGATAGGAAAGCAATATCATAAGGAGGTAATCTCTTCTCAAATCTTTAAATTCAATGCAATTCATATCAAAATTATAATTATTATTTTCATCAAATTTTAACCCTTTGCACTCGCTTGTTTTTTTCTCGATTCCTTTATTCAGGATTTAATTTTTTAAATACCCCAGATTTTACAAAGTGTGGCGATAGAATAAAAAACTGGAGTTTCTTTTCATACAAACTTATTTATATGGATTTTTTAATATTTCAAATTATTGATACATTCAAAGAGTAATTTTAATCTCTATAATTTTTGCTAACTGTGTTGAGTCACACTCGACATCCCAGTGCAAAGGGTTAACACACTGATCTTAAAATTCATATCGAGGAACGAAAGACTAGGAAGAATAATGACTGGAGGATCTTGGATATGGTTTTAGAAACATCTGGTAAAATCTGAAGATGTATATAGCCTTTGACCACACAATTTCATATTCAAAGTGAAAGGAGGCAACACAAATATTTATTACAGCCTTATTTGAAAAGTAAAAAAGACAAAATAAACTGAATGTCCATCAACAGAATGGATAAAAAATTCAGGGCAATATTATATAGAAGTTAAACTGAATAAACTAGAGTTACATGTGAAAACAGAGAGAAATCAAAAATACAATGCTGAGCCCCACAGATGCATGGATACCACAGTTTGTGCATTTGTAAATATGTACAAAGTATCTATGGGAATAATGATTCGGTCAGCAAAGGAAGACAATGTGGGTAAAGAAAGGTATCCGGGGGCTTCAACTTGATCATTTAAAAAAATCTTTACAAATTCTGAAGCAAAATATAAAATAATGGTAAGATGTGATAAAGCTAAACGGTGAGTAAAGGTCTCTTTATACTATCGACTATAATTTGCTGCTACATTTGACCACTTTCTGGATTTGACTGTTTTTATCCAAATATAAAATCATGCTTGGTATTTTTCTCTAGTCTTTGTATTTCCTATGACTAGCAATTAGATCTATAAGCTCAACTGGATTCAGGTGTAATTTCTTTTCATGTTTACTTTTATTGCATATATTTTAGATATGTACAATATGCAATATGTTGTGAGATATATAACACACACACACACACAGTGAATGGTTACTATAGGCAAGCAAATTAACATATTCATCGCTTTCCATAGCAGGCAGTAAGAGCACCCAACATCTACTCTCTTAGTGAATTTTCAGTATACAATACAACATGATTAAATATAGTCTTTGTGCTACGCATTAGACCTCTAGACCTAGCCATCCCACCTACCTGGAAGTACAGGTCAAAGGGTACAAACTTGCAATTTCTTTTCCCTTTAAAGCAAGAACACATCACAGTGGTCCTGGGTACCACCTATGGCACTGCATACGGAGGCACATGGCATCTAGTTTTCCCACCTTCACTGATGCTAAGATAGATCAGTGGGTTCAACCGGTATCATCCTAATCCATCCATCACCAAATTCCCCATCCACCTTCTACTTAATGGCTTTAACAGCTATTGATCATTATTGTCTAGCTCCATTATTTCATTAGGGGCTGCAAAGTGGTTTTCTAGTGGTTCCTAAGTGGTGTACCACCCCACTTGCTCTTACTTCAGCAGCCTTTTTATAAAGAACCTTTCCTTGTAAAACACTTACCCTGATAGACAGACACGCAATGATCATAGAGCTGCAGGACGGGAATGTGGGGATTCGTCATACCATCCTCTCGACTGCTGAATGTGTTTGAAAATTTCTATCATAAAAATTAAAAATTAAAAAAGTAAGGTAATATGGTTTGAATGTTTGTCCCCTCCAAATCTTATAGCGAAGTGGGATCCCCCAGGGTTGGAGGTGGGACCCAGTGTGAGGTGTCCGAGTGAGGGGAACGGGTCCCTCACGAATGGGTTGGTGTCATATCCCGGTAATGAGTGAGTCCTGGCTCTTTCCGCTCCTGTGAGAGCTGGTTGTTGCAAAGAGCCTGGCACCTCCCTCCTCCCTCTCCTGCTCCGTCTCTCACCATGAGACCACCTGCTCCCCCTTCACCTCCCACCTTGACTGCAAGCTCCCTGAAGCCCTTGCCAGAAGCAGGTGCTGGTGCCAGGCAGGCTTCCTGTACAGTCTGCCGAACCATGAGCCAAATAAACCTCATTTCTTTATGAATCACCCAGCCTCTGCTATTTCCTTACAGCAGCGCAAAACGGACTAGCACACAAGGTAAGAAATAAAAATGTAAATGCATAGGGAAATAACCGGAAGGAAAGACACCAGATATCTTACCATAATTATCGTTAAGGTTGTGTGGGTGACTTTTATCTACTACTGTGTTTCCAACCGTATCAAGAAAAGATGTGTGCTCCACTTATAATTAGAAAACCAAAGAGCAGAGCAGAGTGGTGTGATGGTAACAGGGCGTGAGGGGTGTGTATGGTCTACTCTAAACCAGGAGTCAGGGCCAGCATGCCTAAGAGGTATCATCTGAAGGAAGTGACCCAGCAAAGCCCTTGGGGAAGAATGTAGCCGGCAGAGAAAACCCAAAGCCCAGCACAGAGATGATCTCAAAGCATTTGTGGAACAGGAAAGCTAGCACACAGCAAGGAAGCAGATGAATACCATTAAGCTCTTGGTACAAACGGACACTAGCGGATTCTCCAAATGAGAAATTTCTGCCGATGTCACACACCGATCGGGTATCACTCAGAAGACGGTGTTCATGAAGTTACAGAACCCAAATCACGCAGGAAATCTCAACTTCAGCCCCCCTGAGTAGCTGGAAGACAGAAAACCTGAAAATCCTAAATAATAGATCACAGCAGCGCCATGATAATGAGGCAAAATCGTGATAATTAAATGATTTTACCAGCGCATCAAGATGAAGGATAACCGTCTTGGAAACGAAGGCTGGTAAATCACTGGTCCCCGGGCTTGTGGGCACGCCCCAGTTAGGGAGTGAACAATGCAGAATGCAAAATCCCTGGCCGTGCATTTTCTCGTTTAGCACAATGTTCGTTCCCAGCCCATTAGGGTTACGTCTGAGCCAAGCACAGCCGGGCTCCCTGAGAGCTGAGCTCAAATTTATCTCATTTACTGAGCACTTCACAAAGATGCCCGTGAGCTCTGCACTAGACACTAGCAATAGACATGCAAGATAGCTACTCTAACAGGGGAAAACCGGCCACTGCAAAGTGTGGTGGTGGGGGAACTGAGGGAGCCCACAGAGGGCCCCTCAACTGAACTCCAACCTTCTCTGGGTCCAGGAAACTTTCCCTAAGAGGCACTACTTGAGATGAATTTGAGGAGTGAAAAGTTGCCTGTTTATAAGAAGGGAGACAAGGGCATTCTAGGCTAAAGGAATCACGCAGACGGGCTCTCGCTTGGAAAGAGTAGGAAAGAGGGAGTCACTGAAGGTGACATTTAAGATTATTTAATTTCACTGACATCGAAAGTTCTGGAACCAGGATTCTTGCCACGTCTTTCACAAACACCCACACACAAATCCATCACCACCCACCGTCCACTGCAGCGTGATTGAAAGAAGGGCCTGACCTCCAAGAAAGAATTTCTTCTCTTACCCAATACGTAATGAGTTTTTTAACCTTTTGTTGTTCCATAAGCATTATATATGGGGCAAAAAGAAATCTGCAAAAAAGGAAAAAAGTAATAAAATCCATGCCCATCCACTGCAACAAGGTATATCCATTGCAATGTTTGGATGTACGAGCTTCAGATGGCTATTTTTCTATTTTTTACTCCACATATATACATGCTCTTAAAATAAATTAGAGTCATACTATATTTGTGAACTGGAACTCATTTTAATGTGAAGGGCTGTAGTTTGGCTGGCTCCCAAGCCTCATTACCCACGGTTTTCATCTCCTACATACGAAGCGAGCTCCAGCAAAGGGTTAAAGGGCCCCTTCAGCAGCAGAGAGGCGACTCCTCATCTCGGGCACGGAAGGCAACAGAAGGGTTGATGTGCCGAGCGGTTCACACCAGGATGCGCACACCCACGCCTGTCCACTCCGCGCTCTCCCATGGCAACCAGAGTGCTGCCTTCGCCAGCATTTAAAAACTTCTCCACGCTCAAAACACCTTACGCCGACATCCAGCGTGTGGGGAGGGAGGCTGGGAAGGGGGGACTCACGTCGTGAGCCTGGACGTCTGCAAGGCTGTGGGAGTGCTTCTACCGCAGAGCTTACCCACGGTGTCCTCCCAGCTGACAGGCTGCTCGTGCCACGCCTGGCCTTCCAGGTGTGGTCCCAGGTCTCTGTGTCTCAGCTGCCGGAGGACCACATCGCTCTGGCCGGGCCTCAGTGCTCTCTCATGTTGACTCCACCACGCCCATTGGCTGGGATTCTCAACAACCAGACAAGAACCTCTGGGAGAGGTGCTGAGCTCCCCAGCCAGCGGTTCTGGTCTCCACGTAGGAACGTGCAGGTTCTCACCCCACCCGTGGTGCTACTTTGCTACTGCTGCGTAACAAAGCATCCCAAACTCAGAACCTTAAAGGACACCCACGTATTATTATCACACAGTAGTGCTGGGTCAGGAGTTCGGGCATAGCACAGCTGTGTCCTCTCTGCCCCAGGTCTTCGGCAGCTGCAGTTCAGCGGCTGGTCGGGACTGTGTCTCGCTAGAGGCTCAGATGGGGAAAGAGTCACTTCAAGCCCTCTCAGACTGTCAGCAGAATTCACCTTCTTGCAGCTGTAGGACTGGGGTCCCTTTTCATTGCCATCTTTGGGCCAGGGACCATGCTCTACTCTTTGAGGCTGCCAGTAGTTCCCTTCCCCTGCTTTTCAGAGGTCTTCCTCATCGTATGGCATCTTAATTCTTTAAACCCAGCGAGGGGAGTTTCTCTGAATCTTCTAGCAGTCACACACACACACACGAGTCAATCCTTATTATCCATGGGCTCCATATTTGTGCATTAGCCTCGTTGCTAAAGTTTATCCGTAACCCCCAAATCAATACCTGTGACACTTTCCCAGTCATCTGGGCACATGCACAGACTGCAAAACACTTGAGTCACCCAACATGCACATTCTCAGCTGAGACTGGGAAGGTGACACTCTGCCCTCTTGTTTCAGGTCTCACACACAGCGATGACCAGAGGGCTGGGCGGGAAGGGGGTACAGTGCAGGGCAGTGTAAGCAGCTCTGGCTCTGGGGCCAGGTGGGTGGGGGTTGAACCCCAACTCTGGCACCCGTTAGTGGGGTACCTCAGGTCAATCACTCACATGCTTCTCAACCTTGTTTCTTCTTTTTGTACAATACAATAGAACATACCAGGTTTTGTTGATTTTAAGATTTAAGATTATAATCTATGTCACAGATACAGGTTGACCATTCCTAAATCCAAAGATCTGAAATTCAAAATGCTCCAAAATCTGAATGAAGCTTACTGAGTACCAACATGGTGCTTTGAGAAAATGCTCATAGGAGCATTTCAGGCTAGGGATGCTCAACTGGTAAGTATAATGCAAATATTCAAAAATCTGAAAACCAATCCAAAATCTGAAGAACTTTTAATCCAAAGCATTTTGGAAAAGGTATACTGCACCTGTAGGTATGAATATACAGTTGCCATGAACATTGAGTTAGTGGATACTGAACCACTGCTCCAAGCCACAGCATCCTGCCTGTGCACATGCCCAGTGGGTAACTGGTCCACCGACTACGAGGCTCTGTGTGGCATCCCTGATGCATCATATATCAGCACAGATCATGAACAGCCTTCCAGCTTCCCAGAGCCTTGCATGCCGCAGGTGGTATTTCTGCTTCACAGCTTACATCCCAGCCTCTTGAATTGCTCCAGGTTCTTTGGTTGCAGGCAATAGAAGCTAAGCACGGAAATCATCCAAAACAGAAAACTTATTTAAATGACATTGGGGAGCCCAGATGAACATAAGGAAAAGTTTAAGAACCAGCTCTGAGGGTCCAGGTCATTGGAACTATTGGGCAGCCTCTTCAGAGAGCTACCGGCGAGGTGAATAAGCTCATACTATCACCCACCTGTGTGTCATTGTTCTCAAGATGTTATGCTGGGAGAAAGAGTAGGACTGGCCTATGCTGGCTCCCCTGCTCCCCTTCTTTGGAAATATGGGGCCACTTTACAATCTCTCTGAGACTGCCACCTGCTAGGAACAAGTGGTTCCCCAAACAAAATCAGGGTTTCATTGCCATAAGGGGAAATAAAAACACGGCTTGCAAAAACAACAGAAGTATATTATGTGCCCGTGAGGAAACCTCAGCCTAGGCAATGTCAGAGTCTGCAATTGATGCTTCTTAGGAACATGCTTCTTAGAGAAAGAGAGGCCCTCCTAAAATCTGTGTCCTCTCACCACCCATTCATTTGGAAACCACTCACCGAATGCCAGTCACGCACTAAACATCCTGCTAAGATTTTGGGATTCAAAGAGAAGCAAAATCATGCCTTTGCCCTCAAATCCCTCAAAATCTGATGGGAAAGGTTTGTGTGAAAGCAAACTGGCAACAATGGAAGCGATAGTTATATTTACAGAGTGCCTCCTTCATGTCAGGCATTGTGCCAAGAGAGTCGCGTGCATTGTTTTATCCAATTCTCTCAACCTTTTGCGGTAGGTACTGACCATGGCCTTTGGAGAGCTGTAAAGAGATTTGCCTGAGCCCCAAGAGACAGGTACACGGTGCCCTAAGTATTCCTGAGGACATCACTGGCTTTGGAAGGTCTACACTGAGGGTTCCTTTCAGGAGAAGATGTCATCCGTAATATAGAATTTCCTTGGCATTGACAATACTGTGATGACAATAACATTCATTTGGCTGGAGCTGATGTTTGACCATGCTTAATATACACCTTTGAACTGGTTAAATACATGGGACCATTATGTAAAAACCAAAAATTCTCTTTGCGGGGCAAAGACCCACCAAGGTGTCTTCACCGGGCTGACCTCGCTGGCCTCTCAGACTGTGCTCCTCCCTGACCACTGTCCAGCTCGCCACTAGCTTAGCAAGCGCACAGAGTCTTCTCCACCGCAAAGCTCAAGCAGTCGCCGTCCCCCCCTGCCAGGCGAGGTCTCCGGCCAGCTCTCCGCATGGCTGAGCGTCTCAGGCTTTAAGTTTTCACGTCAATTCTTCAGAGGGACCTTCCTCGACCATCCTGTCCTGGCATGCCCACGCCATCCAGGTGGTTACCACAAAATGGGATTGATTTATAAATCTGTTCCTTCGGTTCCCTTCTGTCTGTATCCCCCCCCTGAAATGGTTGGTCCAAGACAAAACAGATCTTCTCTGTATTGTTTTCTATTATACTTCCTGTTTCTAAATAGTTCCTAGGATATAATAGTTCAAGAATGAGTGGATGAATGAAGGTGACCATAACACAAATTCCATAAGAAGTTATTGTCCTGACAGGTCTCTGGTCTTTGCAAAAGACAAACAAGAATGTTCTAAGGCCCCCAAAAGACTTTTCTGATGTGCCAAATAAGATCTCTTATTCAGCTCAGGGCAAGAGTTCCTATACACTGGATCATCTTTTTTTATTTAGGATTCCACAGACATCTGAGCAGGCAACTCATCTTCATCTTCGCCTTTCCCCACCCCATCCCAATTTACCACTACCACGATCATAACTTCCATTTACCAGCGGCCTCCTATATAGCAGACACTGGACTATGCCCTGAATATATATTATCTAACTCTTTGTAACCACCCTTGTGTGGTGGACGTTACGACATCTGTGTTGCTCAAAGCCACACTCGAGACCGCAAGTGAAGGAGCTGAAATAAACGACCAGGAATGAGCAGCCTAGTTAGCACCACTGGGGTGGCTGCCCTCCCTAAAACGCCAGTTCTCTGGACACGACCTTGATGTCCAGCGTTGGACCCCCACATGCCATGTGTGGGTTATATAGCCATGCCTCCCAGACCTTCGATCACTGATCTGAAGTTAGGTACTTGGTCAGTGACGTCCAAATAAACTCCTGCCTCAGGGTTACCAAGAAAAGAGATGGGGGTCCACATGTGTCAGGTGGAGCCAGGAGATTTGAGTGCTTGGAGTGAGTGGCCACATGCCCCACAGCCGGTCTGTGTGGAGAGAGACTGGAACTCAACACTAAGAGAAGCAGAGACGAGAGACAGAAAGAGCAGGTCTCGGCAAACGTCAATGCCCCACTTCTAGTTTTCTCTGAGACCCAGATGCTCCATTCCACTTTCTCAGATTACTTGGAATGCTCTAACATTTCTCCAATAAAATCTCCTTTTTGTCAGAGTTATCTTTAATGTAGTCTTTGCCATTTTGTAACCCAAAATGTCTCATTAATTACATGTGAGACACAGGGTAGGTAATACATTTCTCTTTAACGTAACCCAGTTCAGGCTATTAACCACCCGGTTCATGCTGGGGCCAGTCCAACTGCAGTATCTCAGAGCTGGAGAGGAAAGGGTATCCTTGGGAATATGAGATATGCAAGAATCACCTCCCTATAGTCTCACACACAGGAAATACATGTTTCAAGAGGCCAAAATGTACTCGAGAATTCTTCCAGGCAACGTGAGGGCAACCTGCTTTGCACCAGACATAAATTATCCCTAGCTATGGAAAATGAGTAGCCTTTAAGTCAAAGTGGCCCTTGCTGATATGAAATTCTTAATGCAATTCAGAAAGGTCTTTTTTTCTTAAGTATTCCTTTCTGACAAACAAAATAAATTGCCATGCCAAGCACATATAAAGATTGCAAAGATGCACCTCTATTAAATTCTACTTAGCGGCAAAGCAAGTCAGGTGTTATCTAAATTTAGCCTTATGAGTTCCTTTTCTTCCATACCTAAACGCCGTTTCTTGCAGCTTTTGCATAGCCTTACAGGAGTTTAATAAATTGAAAAACATTTCATGATGCATTAAGATTAGGTCAGCTGGAGAGCTTGACCTGGTTGGATCAAATTTTGTATTTTTGTAATGATTTCTCAAAGTGTTTGTGTGTGTGTACTATTTTTTTTTTTTACTAAATCTTAGACCTTGCAGAGAAAGAGAAGATGACATACTGTGAGTCAGGTTAAAAAAACAAAAGCAGTATACATCCTGTCCCTTTCCTTAGTGCTGCGGAGCAGTGAGTGCCTTGTCTATAAAGGTGGGGGGTGAGGGATGCCGACTACAATCATAATTTTTTTTAATATAAAATGTGCACTCATCATCGAGACCATAGATCCCAATACTTAGGCTCCAGGAGCAGAGCCGTGAGTAGAGATTCAGATGCACAACTCTCCCAGTTTTCCTGAGATTGAATGGGTTCCCAGATGGAGGATTTTCAGTGCCAAAACTGGGATGATACCAGGCAAACTGGAACGGGTGGTAGGGGATGCTGATTTCATAGTGACACTATGATGACTTTCCACAATGCGGCTTTCAGAGAGGCCAAAGCCTTAGCCTGAAACTTGAGGACAATATGTGCGCTAGTTCCATTCACCTGATCTGTGTAATGGCACCAAAGCATCCGAATGGAGCTTTCAAAAGGGCCCCTGAGCTCAGCCGCCTCATTGAATACTGTTTCAGTCCTAAGAGGTGGAATCAGTATCCTTTTTCACAGATGAGGCAAAGAAGTTTAATGACTGGCCCAAGGTCAACTCGTCAGTAATTGGTGAGGAGGGAGCTCTGAGGGGCCTGTTCTACACGCCTTTCCCTCTCTAAGTCCACACTCCGCCACACTGGACCAGCATGTCACCAAGGCACCACAGTCTCTTCTCTTGGGCTTTTGCACAAACTGTTCCACCCCTGTTAAGCACACATCACACTAACTCATTCATATTCTTCCCCCACACACACTACAGTGGGAGCACTTTGAGAGTAAGATTCTTTCTTTGCACCATTTTTCCTAAGCAACTAGCTCAAGGACTGCCAAATAGCCAGTAAGTAGTTAATAACTACTAATTGCATTAATATAGGGATCAAAATCTGACTCCAAAGCTGAAACATTCTAGTAAGTAACTTTTGAAATATTTAGTTGATATGCAAGTGTCAAATAAGGTAGGATGTCACTAGTTCCAAAGGCAAAGAGAGGAAGGAAAAAAATACCAGGATGGGTTGTTTTCCTGGAAGCCTCCTCCGTTCTTAGTGCAAGGTGTCTCTCTGGTCCCCATCCCACCCATGACACCAGTGAAAACTGCAAAGGCAGCAGCCAACCCACCCTGTCCTGCAGTCTGAAAGACAACACTGACTTCGCAACCCCACATTTGCATGCCTGTGACTAAAGGCACAATCACTTCTTGCCTATGCCAAATGCTGAGTAAGTGACCAGGTGCAAAAAAATGACACAGGAGTTTCTGAAATTAAGATCTAAAATCTGTATGTCATCCCATGAAAAGGAACAGGCTCTGGTTTTCTACTCTTGGCCACATTTGGGGAGTCAGGTATGCACCCTGCAGAAACTGTGAACTAGTGGGAGTGGGGGAGGCACTCAGAGGAGCCCAGAGTGCTTACTGCACAGCAACGGGGACCTGACTCTCAGTGGACACATGTGTTCCCCTCATTATCACATTAAAAGCGATGCATCTTCTTACTCGGATGTGCCAAGTAGTTGAAACGGAGTGAGGGCTTTCATCAAAGCTATATACACAAAAAAATCAACTCCTATGGGCTCTAGGGAAAGCAACAGGTCAAAGACAAAGACCAAATTCCTTGGTGAATTAATCGGAAGTCAAGAAAGGAGACCCATGGTTGAGCAGAAAGCCCTCAACGGTCACCTGAATAGACAAAGCTGGGGTCTTCTCCTGGAGGTGCAGGAGACAGATACAGTCACTGCAGATCTAGCTTTGACTGTGACTATGCTCTACTTGCTCCCAGGAAATCTCCCTGTTACTCCCCAGAAATACTAGAGAAAACATTCATATTCCTGCCACCCCAAAATACAAATACAAATATATACATACATATATTTTCATAATTATTTCCAGTCTTTGAACAAACAGAGCATTACTGATACTGCTAAATATCCTCCCTAACCCCACAGTGCCCAGTGTCACCCCCCTTCCCCAGGCAGCCGCTGTCAGGAACTCAACGTGTGTCCTTCTGCTGGCAGGTTTCCACGTCCAGCGCCGCTCTGCAGGTGGAATCAAAAATTCACATAAGGAACAAACTGTGCACACCATTTCCCCCTCTTGGTTTCTCTGCTCGGCGTTGTTTTTGAGCCTGTCCTTATCAGGAGAAGGAACCCAAGCATGGTATCTCATTGAAAAGGGACTTATCTATAGCCCTTTTAACTGATGCACAGTCTCATACCACTGAAACACGCCACATTCCCTTCCTCATTCCGCCACGGATGGGCATTCAGGTTATTTACAAATGTCTTGCACAGCAAATTTTGCTGTAATAAACATCCTTGTACACAGCTCTTTGTGCACGTGGAAAAGATTTTGTCTAAGGCACACAATTAAAGGTGGAACCCCACGTGCTAGGAATGCACATCTTCAAATTTGTTAGATTCTGCCAATTTTTTCTTCAAAGGGGTCACATCAATCTACAATACCATCAGCCCTTGAGGAAGATGCAATCTTCTCCTCACCTCCAGAGATACATTTTAAACATACAGGATGAGATGGTCTCCACATGGGCTCAGAGCTCACCTTTTCACATACAAAAAGGAATGGATGAACATGCATGGAAAAAAAAAGAACCTATAAAGTTCAACGTGATTTTCTTTAATCACCGCTTGCACCATTTTAAGAGCTAATAATGCATCTGCATTTTCCCACCTTGTGATAACTTAATGAATTAGCCACATGGCCATCAGAAAAGAACCCCTTGGGATAATACGTCAAAATCAAGTAAGGCACTCAAGCTCATATTGGGCTGATGGATTTAAGGCAAGACCTTAGGCAATAATAATGCTGTTTGGAAGATTAATCTACTCATAAGAGACCCTCCATGACAAATGACTCACTTGGAGGCTATTTATGAGGTCCAGGTGGGAGAGGTATAAACTTAATTAAAGTTTGAAAACAGAACAGAACCAAAGGCAGTGCATCAATTTCTGGGTGTCCTATCAAAAAGCTAATAATACCCTTAACGGGTTAGCGATATCTGCTTCTTAGAGCCATAATGTACAGCTATCCAACTGACACGACTCCAACTGATGCTCACCTTGCTGAGGTCCATCCCCCCCCTTTCTTCTTCTCCCCTTTAAGTCTGCTTATGGGACCAATTCATCTCAGCTGGGGAGAGAATCGCCACTGCATCCATCGCCTGTGCTTTGCACCAGATCCTGATAAACCCAAGCGTAAGGCCGGCTGCCCATCCCATTCCTTAGTGGCTGGGTCCACAGAGTCTGGGAAATCACACAAACTGTGCTGGGTCTCCCTGACGCCCGCCACTCTAGAGCAGCATTGCATAAAAATATGCCAAAGACCCATTCAAATCACAGCCCAGGGAACCAGATACTCCTGAGTAACCTGAAAATATAAACAAATATAAACAACTCACACAGAGCCCCTGCTATACCAGCCAAGCATTCATTTCGAAACACTTCATTACAGTGGGAGGCGATATATCTGAAATATAATTTGACAGTTTCAATGGCTCCCCGCTGAGAGAGAAGCTGATGAAAAGGCTGAATCAGTCCCAACTATGTGTCCCATTTAAAACGTGTCCAGAAATCACTGCATTAAGCAGTGGGGTCATTTTTATAAATGGGTGTCCTTCCTTGGAAGCCTTGAGGGAACCAAGAGAGATGTGTGTGTTTGTCTGAGGCTAATCCTAAAATGCACACACGCACACACACAACAGTCAGTGGATATAAAAGAGAGCAGAGTTGTTTCCCTGTGGGAGGCAACAGCCCACTGTGGGGTCATCCACCTGTCCGGACTAGGTCAAGTCTGGTGGGGCAGAGAGAGGCACCCCATGACCTTTGAACTCCACAGATAATCAAAAGCAGCGGTTCTCACCCAAAGATGCTTTTACAAGATGCCAGTGCCCAAGCTCCACCCCACAGCAACTAAGTCAGAATCTTGGGGGTGAGGCCTCTGCATTAGTATTTTTCAAAACCTCCCCAAGTCCCTCAACTTTGCAACCAAGGCTGAAAGACTTGGCCAGAGAATCTGAGAACTCGATATTCTCTAGGCGTCAGCAAAACCACAGCACTTTCCATGCTTTATCTCGGTAAATCCTCACGGCGACGCTAAGCGGGAAACGCTCTCATTATTCCTGTTTTATCAAGGCCTGAGCAGAGGCTCAGAGCGTTTAAATAATTGTCCTGCAGTCACAGTGCAGGCAGGAGGCAGAGCCAGGACTCACAGCAGCCCTGTGTGTGTCCCCAGCTGCTCCCCAACAGCCCGTCTCTGAAATGTGCAGCCCCCACTTTTCAAGAAAGAGCAGCCACACCACGTTCCACATATCACAGTGTCAGCCCTGGGAAGGAAAACTCGAGGACCTCTCAAACTCTTCCATCAACTTCCACCTTCCATCAACTGATTGCCAAGGATGAAGACGCCTCTTTTTGAATGTAGTGTTGTTAGTATCAGACAACCCTGGGTGAAACCCGAGCTTTTCCCGTTCTCAGCTGTGAGACTTTGAGCCAAATACTTATCTATTATAAAACTCAGTTTCGTGATCTGTAAAATGGGGCTAACACCCACCTGCCAGGGTTAGGAGGATTCATGGTAATTGCAGTGATGAAAGCCCCTGGCACAAGTCAGGGATTAGCAAACAGTCATCTCTTCTACCGCAAGGGGCATTTGGCATGGAAACTTAGAGTGTGATTGTCAAATTCCATCCTTCTTATCTCTACAAAGATAAGACTAAGATAAGACTCTGATAAATTACATAGTCTCCTTTTCAAAGTGCTTTTACATTGATTATCTCATTTTAACCAGTTTATGTTAAATACTAGTTGCCACAGTTGTGTGATGCTTTTTCTCCTTAGACTCCCCCACCCCAAAGGGGATCAATGGTGTCCTCGCAAAGGCAGGGCTTTTAACGGATGCAAATTTGCAGGGCATAATGCATTTATTAATCCCTCATTGGAGCAAACTATAACAAAGCCAGCAGAAGCAATCATTAATTTACATTAATAGCTTTCAGTGTCATTTACCCCAGTGCCTGACATGAAACAGCAATCTGAAACCAAACTAGGATGCTGTCCTACATGAGTGAATGTCTCACAGCCCTGGAGACCCAGAAGTTGCAGAGTATTAGACATCAACCGTCACGCATTTCAACAAGGGGAAGATGTATTAATGCATCCCAATGCCCACAGAAAAATATTCCAGTTCCTTACTATGATCTTCAAGGTTCTACCCCTCCAAGCTCATCTCAGACCACTCACACTCACTATTCTTCAGCCAGGTTAGCCTTGAGATATGCATATCAGAGACCTGCAGCTTGTTTCCACCTCGGGGCCTTTGCACATGCCATTAACAATGCCTTAAACATTCCTCACCCCATATTGCGTTACTGGGTCATTTTTGTCCTATAGGTCTCAGATCAAATCTTACCTTGCCAGGTAAGATGTCCTATAGGTCTCAGATCAAATCTTACCTTGCCTATCTTATCTAAGAAACCCTCGTTAGAAACTCATCACTTTATCCCATTTATTTCCTTCACAGCACTTAAAATATCTCAAATGTATCTTGTTTATAGTTAATTTCATAGTCCAACCTCACACACACACACGCACACATGCACGCACACGTGCACACCCTCTTTTGTCCTTAGCCAGTCTCATGAAGTCCTTTTTCTCTTCTGAAGTCTTTGTTGATAAAATTCTCTCCATTAAATCAATCAAGTTCTTACTCTAAACTTCAGTGCTTGTCTCTCATTCAACAAACATGTAAGGGACATACTTCCTTCTCTCTCCTCTTCTTAAAACAACATGATTTCTTGGTGAAAGAAAGAGGTCACATGAAGATGAAACACTGGGTGCTGGACTAGACACCCTGCTGTCCTTATGAAACATACTTCTATATAATCCTCGCGACACCTGCCTCTTGGCAAGCATGACAGAGAGATTCAGAGATCCGGAGGAGGAAGCACCTTGCCTAACGTCACACAGGGACTGCATGGCAGAGCCCAATTTCAAGTCTGGGTTGCTCTGCTGCCAAAGCCCATTGCCTTAGTCACCACACTAGGAAGTTCCTAGTGTTAATTGGTAGAGGACTTCATGGAAGAGAACTGAGGGTCGGTTATACTATTAGGAATGTACTAGCATGACCTTTGCATGTTGTGTAGTGCCCATGTGAGAGGGAACATGAGGCCCAGACTAGCAGGCAACTCCGCTGTATCATGTAGAGAAGTGCACTCGTAGAAAGCATCACGGAACCTCCCACAGCCTTGCCCGTTCCAGGTGCTCGGCCTGGCCCCTGAGCACCAATGAGCTCAGCAACCGCGTGTTGCAACCAAGCACAAGTGGAGCAAGGAATTGAGATGCAGCCTTCGTAAAAGTGATTAACTGCTAAATTCTAGTTAAGCTTACAGTTCGATTATCCCATTTTTGCACCTCAGCCTTCCATCCAATTCTGCATTCACATAGCCCCAATCACTGAGGCAGCTATATCCTCCGAATTACCATTAATTAAGCCATCATGCTTTCCTGGGAATCTGTCCACCCTTCCTCATGAGCTGGGTTTGTAGATAAGAGTGGGAACGGTGAGCTTTGAGGAGCAGATAAAATAGTTTACTCGCAGTGGATTTTAACAACCACTACCCCACACACACCGCTGCTGCCTTCCTCCGAGAACACAAAGGCAGACGAAATCCATGTACCACCTGGAAGCACAGAAGGAGGAGCAGAGACCTCAGCTGAGGTTCTCCCTTGTCTAGGTGGCCAACAGGTTCCTGGGGAGGGATTCACACACCCGGAAGGAAGCAATACTTCACCAGGTAACCATCCAGCACCATGGACAGGGCTCACTGCTTGAGCTTGGGAGACACGTTCCAACTTAAACAGCCCAAGAGATAACCGTGAATCCCTCGCCCCCATGCCCTAGACCTGTACTTCCTGTACCGATCGGGGTTCTTGGTTACAAACAAAGGAAACTGGCAGGAATTTACTGAATCAGAAAAGGAGTTCTCACCAAGGATACTCCGTTCACCAACTTGCTCTGGAAGCTAAAAAAAAATAAGACCAGCCGCAAACCCAGGTGACATCACAGATTTGGACGACACTGCCCTCTTGAGAGGTCACTGACTGGCTGGTGCTTCCATAAGAACAATTTCTAAACTCTCCCTGCACCTGTGGACCCCTCGCCCCAGAGCCAGCGCCCCAGGGGGAAGCGTCCGGTTAGTCCACATTCCTGTGCTCACGCCACGCGTCTGGGAGAGGACGGCGTGTCTGGTGTTTCTAGCTTCCTGACTCCATCAACACCAATGCCAGAGTGACTCTCTAGACACACGAAAGGGGTCCAGACACTGAGCAGACAATACACGCAGACACAGGGACCCCTACCAGGGGTACCCTCAAGTCACTCATTTCAGCGAATGGCTCTTAGGAGAAAGACAAAGCTAGTAGGCAACCCTGGTCCTGAAGCCCTCCTGCCTCCCCCCAGGTTCTCTCTCTCCCTCGCTCCCTGCACATCTGTGATCTGTCTTCACTCCAGAACACAGGGTTTTCTTTGCCACTGAGCCTTCGCCCACGCAGTTCCTCCACGTGGACCGCCCTCCTCCTAGCTGACTGCCACTCGCCCTCTGAACTCAGATGTGCATTTCCGACGAGGCGGAGACACACTGCTCCAAGCTCTAACAGCCCAGCATGTTTATTCCATGAGCGCAGGGAATATGCCCGTGTGGCTGTCTGCTGTATCTAAAGAAGCTAAGACAGTGTATCATTCACAGAGGTTGAATATGGATTTGGTCAACGAATTTCTCTCAACCCTGACTTCAAATAAAAATAACACAGAAGAGGCAGGTGGGCAGTAGGTGAAGCCCACACATCGCTCCTAAGCACATTTATCTACATGTCCTCATCGCCTTGGGCCCAGTGAGCTGAAGTGTCCATTGTAAGTACGAACCTTTGGAAAGTCAGTTTTTCCCTAAGAATTCCTTGGCTGTCTCTTACTAGCCTTTATTGCTCAAAACACAAAACTCTGCTTCACCAAAACACGGCTGTGCAGGTGGGTTTCACACTGGAACCCCGACTTCTCATAGGGAAGCGTACTCTGTGCACGACTATCTTGTCTGTGGTGACACCCCTTCAACAGCCTGGAGGGGACTGGCACCTCTGGTCTTTCAGAAGACAGAGCAGCATATCTGGCTGCTTGTGTATTTTAAGAGAAGGCATCGCCATGGCCAAAATGAGAGACTGTGTTCAACTTCTGGGTCTTCCCCTTCTAGGCATCTGACTTTGCCTCAATCATGACCTGAGCTGGAATTCCCCACCAGTCTGGCAGAATGGGGAACTGGAAGTAGGTTTGATTTCATTTTTTAAAAGACAAAGAAAAATGGAGATATTTTGTACCTGCTTTAAACAGAGACTCATGCTTGCTACTTCAGTTTTGTTCATCAATGTAAGAATTTAAAGGTAATAATCACACACATTTATTTTACTATGTGACCAGGTACCCTTCTAAGCACTTTCCATGCACAATCACATTCAATCCTCACCACAAACTCTGTGAGTTGGTATTACTGATATCTGAATCTTGTACACAGGGAAACTGAATCTCAAAGAGGTTGAGTAACTTGCTCAAGGTCACATGGCTGGTGAGAGAGTGACTTGGGATTCAGAGTTTGCTCTCTCAGTGACTTCCTAGATTATGTGTGAAATACATCAGGTACATGACAACTGTTTAATAAATGTTATTTTAATAAATGGATGGTTGGATGAATAGATGTATGGGTGGACAAGTGGATAGATGAACAGGTGGGTAGAAAGGCGTGATGTCATTCTGCTTAAATGATCCCCATCATGGCCTAATTGTAGACAAGGTTTAGCCCATGGAGCCTTCATGACCCAGACAATGATGTTTCCCAAAACAATAGTTTCTTTCCCCAAACCACATCCAGCAGGGGGAGCTCTGTGTTCCTTCTTTATTTCCGAAGCAACCTCTTCAGCCTCCAGGAACTGCTGCAGGGGAAGCAAAGCAAAGCTGGACAGGGCGTCCCCACGCACCACCGGCAAGGAGAGAGGACGCCCAGAACAGATGCCATTAATCCTGGATCCCTCCCTCACAGATGGGCCACAGTGCAGCCCTGGAAATCCCGTGGCCGGCCCCACAGCCACGCAGGCATGCAACAGGACATGCGTGCGCCATCCAAGAAGGCTCCGTGTTGAGGCTCAACTGCCGTGTTTAAACGTAAACAGCTCATTTGCCCCGTGCCTTGTTTCTGTGTCTCCATTATGCAGCAAAGTCGGGTCCAATTGGGAGAGAGACAGCTGTGTTTGGGGAGCGACTGTCTTCTTCCCACGGGGCACGTGAGCTGAGTTCTCTATTGTTCGCATCTGTGGCCCTGTGGCTGGGAACCCAGAGCTGCCTCTCTCTCCTGGCACCAGCGTGCGCAGTCCCAAGTCTGCAAACGATTCCATAGTAACGGCCTCTCACAAACAGTTTGAGAACCTCCTGGGTGGTTCTCCCCTCTTCTCCTTCCCCAGGACCCAAAGACGGGCTATTTTTAAACACCTGCCATGGGCCACAGCTCAGCACGTGTTCTGGGACTGCACAGAGGTTTGCACCACAGGGATGGGAATGGCTTACCCGAAGTTACGGACAGTAAAAGTCACCAAACAGGGTTTGAATGTAAACCTTTCTCTAAAGTCCATGCTTTTGCTACATTGAATGTTCTGTGTATACTCTGAGATGCTTCCAGTCCTAAGCAGGCAGAATCTGAACCCCACCAGAAAGCTGTCTTCCCATCTTTGCCTTCTAAGTTACTTTGTCTTGTGATATGTGATGGGAAAGCCCCAGAAAGAGCTAGAACCTGGTGGAAGACGGATGGATTCTGGAGTCAAACACACATGAGGTTGAATTCCAGTTCCATCGCTTTCAGTGTGCACCTGGGCATGGTACCCACCCATCACTGAACGTCAGTTCCCCGATGTGCAAAATAGAGTCACAGATATTTTCCCCATTGTAGAGGAAAGTGGGGATTACATGAGAAAAGAGAAAGTCATATTCATCCTTCAAGTCTTAGCACAAATATCAGTTACTCAGAAACACCTTTTCTGAACCCTGAATCAAGTTAAATCCAGTTGCTTTTAAAGATTTTCACAATAGCCTATGCTCCTCCTGGCATAACACTTATTACACCTGTAATTCCTTCTTAACTCTGTGCCTCCCTTCTAGATCCTAAGAGCTATGGCGACAGGGGGTATATCTGCTTTTTCTTCTGTTGTGTATCCACGGGGCTCGATGTAGGACAAAGAACCAAGAAATAATTACTTGCCATGGATGGTGTTTATAAAGCATGTGGCACGGGCCCTGGCACACAGAAAAGCTCTAGTCCTTTCTCCTCTTCCCCCGGATGCACTGAGACCCATGGGCGTTCTCAGTCCCCCCTCCCTCTTGTAAGCAGCCTCCATGGACAAGGAGAGAAAAGGCTGTAGGCTGAGGCAGATAACACCGAGAAAATGCGAACCCGGGAAGCACGCTGACAAATCTTAGGTGATATCGAGAAAAGCCACAAGCCCTGGAATGTGGCCAGGAATCTCGGTGACACACTCCGTAATGTTTATGCATACTTATGAGGTGGAAGAGCAAGGGTGTGGAGACAGAGGCCTGGCAGGTCGGCACAACACGGAGGTGGAGAGGGAGAAAGGAGACGCAAGCTCGAGATGGAGAAAAATGCGGCTGTGGCTTCCGCCTGAAGGTAGACAGGAACGTCACCAAGTGGGGACAGCTGCTTCGCACGGCGTCCCTCTCATGTGACGGGACAGCCAGTTTGGGCCTCAGGAACACTGATGCCTGTGTCTGGATGCCGAGCAGAGGCCTTGTTCAGGCTCAGCCACAAAAATTACCTTCGAGCTGACCTGCTGGGAGCCAGGGAAAGGGACACTCGAGGTGGCAGTGCTGGACAGAGCCTGAGGACGAGTGTGCTCCGGGAGATGACAACCTCACGCGCCTTCTTTACTGACTTTTGACCTTGACGTTGACCCCATCGACCTTGGAACCGCTCCCTGCCTGGCTTCCAAGTGCCAGCAACGTACTTGCTCCTGACCCTGTAACCTGAGCCGCTTCTCACCAACCGGCTCTGTCCTTGCCCCTTCTCCATGACTCCTGCTTAAATAATGAGCTCTAAATATATTTCCTTGTTCTGAACCATTTTTCTCTCCTAACGCTAAATTATAAGGCTTGTGTGTGTCAGCGGGGAAACGTGCCCTGCTTTACCAAAGGCTGCAGCGATGCGGCCAGACAAGTCTTCCAAAGCGCGGGGAGGGCGGGGCGTTTCCTCCGACTCCCGGCCCCGGAGTGGAGGCCCGTCCGCGGCCGAGCACATTTCCCAGCAATTACCGGCCCAACCCCAAGCTCCCCAATTATTTCTGAAAAAGTCCAAGATGAAGAAGGAACTGCTATTAATTATTAAAAATGAAAACCCAGAGACACACACACACACAGGGTGAAAGATCTCGGATCATACCTCTTATTTCTTGGGTCTAGCCGGGAACATCAGATACCGCCGAATTTAGCTGGGCTGCTTGTAAGTCGCAAATTACAGGCAAACCAACAACAGCTAAAGGTTTTTATTTATTTTTTTCTTCTTGACATCATTATTCTCCAGCTAATGGAGGTGGTGGTTATAAAAGAAAGAAAACCTCAGAGCTGGGTGATTCTGCATCCTCCTCGGCGGTGCTCCTTCCTGGAAAACACGATTTATTCTTTGAGCCACGTCTTGTGAGGTGAGATGTCAGTGTGACAGGGAGCAAGGCATGCGTACTCTCTCCTACAAGTCACGTCCTTGCTGAGGTCTGGAGAAGCTTGTCCTTTAAGAATGAGTGCACCCAGAGCCAGCCGCAAAAGGCTCAGCAGGACAGACGTGGACAGCTGCACGTGCAAAGGCCCAGGGGTGGGTGGAAGGCCCTGCGTGTCCAGAAGCAGCGGGAAGCACCAGCCAGCCCCAGGCACAAGTCAGGAGCCCTCCCAACACACAGCACCTGGACACCCCTGGGCAAGTTTCTGGATCTCTCTGTAACTGACTTTCCGAACCAGGCAGATGGGAAGCTGCCCAGCAGCCCTCAAGGGCCATGCCAAAGCCCAGATAAGGGAATAGGCTAGGGCACCAACCACGGACTCCTTACAGCCCTGTGATCCAACAGGCACATTCTCTGCCTTGAGTCTGATCTCATGCCTCCAAAACCAACCAGGAGATGCAAACCTCTCACCAGCAACCTGAGCAAGTCCAAGAAAGCAGCGCCTCTTTTACACAGAGCCCCAAAGATGCAAATCTCTCTACCCTTCTTAGCCGGGTTACCTGAAGAATGTGGGGACAGGTTTTTATTATTCATCACTTCGAAATAAAATGAATTATAGATGTGCCTTTACCTGGAAAAATCTATGGCTCCGATTTAAATCTAAATATACTGCCGGGCTGATGGGTGGTACCCATCACCCGCCCCACACCCACCACCCTGCCTTGCTCATATTCCAACTTGTGTGAAGACATCATTTGAATAGTCATTTTAAATTATAAAAAGACAAGGGGCCTTCTAGTCACTGGATGGTCTCCTCTCTCTGGGCAGCTCCGAATTAGCAAAAGCATCGAGTCCTAAAAATAACAGGGCGCGAGGAGGTGCCCCTTTCAGAAGGGTTTGCATTAGCACTTTGATCACCTGCCCATCAAACTGTGCACTTCTGTATAGGAAACGGAGAACAGCTTGTCTCCACAGTCTATTATAATTACCACTAAATGCTCCAGAAACTTGGCAGTTTTGAATTTCATAACACCCATGACTGACATTCCTAATTAATACTATTGTTTTTCTCCTCTGGCTGAATTTCCTGAATGCCAACATGCGTCGCATACACTAAAAACAGACATTAAAGAAAATAACATCAGTGTTAATCTCCAGCACAAATATATCAAATGCCTCAGTGGAAGTGTACAGCAAAGAACCGGATTCCTATAAATAATGGAGCATCCTTCTCTGATCATCTTTATCCTTCTACGCTAATAAGATGATCACGTTTCTTCCACTGAATCCTCGAGCTTAGATTTCAGAACTGCACTGGGCAGAGTGCACTCCCAGCTCTTTTCTTCTCTTGCTCTGCTTTTAAGCTGCAGATTGAAACTTCCAAAGAAAACCTTCCAGCTTAAGTTAGAAAGAGCATCCACTGGGAACGCTATAAACAGGGAATCCACAGCAGAGAGCAAGAGGGTCTAATCTGTGCTTTCTAATGCATGCTTCTCTATGGGGTGGGGGCTAAGAGCGCCCAAAGTTTGCTGATGTCCTTGTTTACTTTTGTCGGCTCGGTTGGTTTCAACAGGGATTTCGGTGTAGGGGGCTCCAAATCTGAATCCCGCCTCTGCCACCCAGCACCCAGGCCATTTGTTCCTTGGGCTCTCTGAACCTCAGTGGTTTTATCTGTAAAGTGGAGCTTATCGACACACCTACATTATAGGGCTGTTGTGGGAATCCAGGGAAAAAATAGCATACTTGGCAGAGATGCCAGCACATCGTAAGGACTAATTAAATTTAGTTATTAGTTTTACTTTTCTCCTTTTTTTATTTCAAACTATTAAGGGGGCACAGATCTTTTTTGTTACTTGGATACCCTGTAAAAGGCTTCAGTTGGGGCTTTTAGCATGCCCATCGCCAGAAAAGCATTCACTGTACCCATTCACAGGTACGTTTTTAACCCCTCCTCACCCTCCCCGGAACTGGAGACCATTATCCTAAATGAACTATCTCAGGAATAGGTTCACCGTTAATACACATCCAAGTGTGTTGGCAGCTCTAAGAAAAGTTCCAGGAACACATTAGGAACTCAATAAGCTCATATAGTTGAATGAGGACGAAAGCCCAGGAGTTTCATGTGTAACTGAGTAAAACGTAAAGGAATGGATGGGAGTCTAGAAAGTGACAGTTGTCTCTTTTACAGATGCCCAGGACCTCAGGCGGTATATCACAGAGCAGAAACTCGAAGATGAAAATCAGGCCTTGTGGCTTCAGAGGCACACGCTCTGTTCCCGTATCCTCCGTGCCTTGCCCTGGGCACGCCAGTTTACCTGGTGCTGGTTTGATCTCGATGGAGCCCACGGACCCCATGGGCCATAGGATGATCCTGCCCACTTCGCATTCCTTTTTGCTCCACTCTCTTTGTCTAATTCAGAATGGATTAATATTTATTTTTACTGTGGTAAAATACACGTAACATGAAATTCACGATTAGTGACAATTAATACACTCACCATATTAAGCAACCATCATCACTACCTGGTTCCAGAATGTTTTCATCACCCCAAAAGGAAACCTCATACCCATTAAGCAGCCACTTCCCAATCCCCCCAACCCCAACCCCAGCAACCACTCATCTGTTTCTGTCCCTATGAATGTTCATGTACTCTGGACATTTCACCTAAGTATGTGACCTTCTGTGTTCAGCTTCCTCCACTCAGCATAACGTTGTCAAGGTTCGTCCACGTGCAGCCTGTGTCGGGGCTTCACTCCTTTTATGGCTGAACAATACCACACGATAAGGACAGAGCACAGCTTGTTCATTCATCCTTGCACTGAAGGACTGGGGGTTGCTTCCACCTTTCGGACATTGTGAATGATGTTGCTGTGAACATTCACGTGCAAGTCTTTGCATGGACATATACACCTAGGAAAAGAACTGCCGGGTCATGTGGCAACTAACTTCTTCTAGTTTTGATATCCTAATTTCTACTCAGGAATCATCCCTTCATTGTGCTCTTTCCTTGTGGTGTGACCTCAAAAGGTCAATTCTCACCCTCTCCCACAAGACCAGTTTAGGACGGGGCACCTGGCCCAGGTGAGGCCAGTGAGCCTAAGTCCCGGGCCTTCCGCAGGAGCCTGGCTCCCGCTTGCTGCTGGGCGAGCTAAGGTGGTAAAACACAGTCGGAGCTGATGGTGGTAAATCCCCCCACCAAGAGGAGAGAGCAAAACAGGTAAACACTTGTCCTGCAAGTAGGCGGGGAAACAGCACCTTATCAATCTCAGCTGAAACCTGAGGACCCCGAGCAGCCTTTGGAAAAACAAGTCGATCTCCCAGAGGTTTTGCTTGTAGGCTTGGCCCCATTTCTTCCACGTGCACTGCACGAGCAGACAGAATGACACACACAGGGCAGTCCGTGGGGCTGGGAGGCGTTTCACACGTGCAGACTGAGCGGTGTCGAAGTCAAGTCCAGTCCTCCCAGGGCTCAGACGAAAATCTGAGTTAACTAACAAAAATCACATCTCCACCACCATGAGGTTTTCAAATAACAATTTTGTGTTGGTTCTTTAAGCAAGAGACGCAGAGATTCATTTCCTATCCAGAAAAAAGGGAAGATGGTGACTAGAGCTCACCCTGCAGGTTCGGGTCATGTCACGTCCTCTTCTATCTAAAGTAGACAGGGCCACCCACCCCGCCCCAGGCCACCCCCAAGACAGCACCTGCTTCCTTCTTCTGTGGAATCCACGACAGGCTACCAGTACCTCGTTCGCTCATGTACGTAACTGACACATGGTCTGTCTGTCCCTGCAGGCTTCCAGGGGGTGGATCTGGTCTGTCGTCTTCGGTGCTTTCCCCCTAGAGTGTAAGATGAGGCCTGAAAGATCCGTGGACTAATAAATATGAATTTAATGAAGGGAGTAACGCGCCTAGTCGTGGGAATAAAAGGAGTGTGCACTCTTGTGGGAGACTCTGCTTAACTCTGTTTGCTGTGCCAAGGAATTCAATGACCTTCACTCTGTTTCGTGAGCACCAGTCACGGAAGAAAGAAAAAGGGATGGAACCGGGAGACCGAGACTGCATTCTGGTATCCACTCCACGCCCTGCGCACTTGAATAGGTGCTCCACGCCCTGGTGAGGACGGCCCTCACTTCCTCCCCAGCAGCCCTCGTGCCCACGTTGGATATGCCCATTGGGGGGGGGTGTGCTGAGAAAGGCTCTGTTGAATCAGCCTGGCCCCTGCAAACCCCCCACCCTGCCTGGAGCGTCCCTGCCCTTTGCTGTCAGGCACGTGGAGGAGCCACACATCCGAAGGATTCCCCTGTCCAGCCCACCAGGCCGGAGTGGGTGGCGGTCTTGACAAAGGGGAGGCAATGACGGGACGGGACCTGATTACCCCACCCACCCCTCGACATTCCCTCAGCTTTCAGCAGACACCTCTGAGGAGCCAGGTGCTGACACCGGCCCACCCCAGGGGCTCGGAGGGCACGACGCGGCTCTGCCCACCCCGGCTGGCACGTGGCGAGGGCGCTTTGCACACAGTCCAGCTCCAGATCCGCCGTGAGTGACCAAGGGGCTGGGCTATCGCGATCCTGAGTTTTCTGGAATCTAAGACCAGCGGCGCTGGGCACATGTGGGGAAACAGCTGGAGAAAGCCCTGCCGCGTGTGAATTCATCCACTGCATGTTCACGGCGTGCTAGCCACCTGCCCAATGCCAAACCAGGCACTGCTGCCACGCCGGTGACCCAGGAGTCCCTGCCCTTGTGGCAGCTGCCGGTCAGGGAAACAGCAAACACACGATCCCAAGTACTTTGTCAACTGCAAGTGTTTCTGGAAATGGAAGGCGCAGGGTGGTACGCGAGATGACGAGGGGGGACCACCTCTAGCAGGGAGGAGGTCGGAGGAGCGCCACCAGGGGGACGCCCTTAAAGCCAAACCGGAAGGAGGAGGAGCAGCCAGACGCTAAAGGCACAGTGTTCAGGGCTGTGATCAAGCAACGCACATACCCCTTTGGATGAAGCTAATATTAAAAATTAGACTGCGCCCCCTGAGCTCTCAATAACAGGTAATCACCTGTCTAAAACCATTTTAACTGGCTAGAGAATGGGATTTCTCAACCTCAACACTCTTGGCACTTGGGGCCGGATCGTTCTCTGTTGTAGGCAGCTGTCCCCAGTCTCTACTCACTACACCAGTAGCAATCCCTCCACCCAGTTGCAACACCAAAAATACCTCCAGACACTGCCAATTGTTCTCTGGGGAGCAAAACTGCTCCCCCATCCATTAAAAACCACTGCTGTGGATAACAGGTAGCGTTGATTGAGCATGTACTATGTACTGGCACTACCCTGGCCACATGGTATAATTTTTATTTAATCCTTCCAATACAACGGTGACATGGGTGTCACTCCCCTCATTTTGCAGATGGGGAAACTGGGGCAAGGGGGCTGCTGCACAGCTTAGAAAGGGGTGGTGGGGAGCTGGACGCTGAACCTAACTGTGTCCGTTCCAACTAGCACGGGAACGTCAAACCCCTCCTCCATACTGCTTTCGTGTTCCTAGTGACTTCGTTACAACAAACACTCAAAAGGATCCCACGCAGTTCCTACGTTTCATGTGTTTTAAATGTTCATTAACAAGTTTTTAAAGAAAGAAAAAGCCGTCATGATAAAAAAAAATTGCAGGGGACTGCCCTGGGTCGGCAATTCTCAAGGTGTGCTCCAGGCCCCCAAGACTCCTGTGGGGTGACCCACCACCGGGGCAAAGCTGCTTCACAGTCATACGAAGAGTACTTGCATTTCTGCTCTCACCTTCTCATGCGTTCACAGTGGAGTTTTCCAGAACGTGTCATGATATCATTGCTCTAACAGATAACAGAATATACGGTCACGTTTCCCTGCATTTTGAAAAGTTGTGATTTTAATTTCTCATACAATAAATGTGGAGAGAGAGAACTCACACAAACAAAACTCATCCATAGTTTTTAAGAGAGTAAGGGGTCTTGAAGCTAAAGAGGTTCGGAACTACTGCTCTAGATTAAAAGAAACTCAAAAGTCCAACAGTCAAATGAAACATGTGAATTTTGATGAAGTTCCAGTTTTTCTAAGGGGGATTTCAAAAAGGGGAAATGGGGAGATGTTGGTCAAAGAGCACAAACTTGCAGTTATAAGACAAGTAAGTTCTGGGGAATCGAATGGATAACATAGTGACTGTAGCTAATAACACTGTTTTGTTTACTTGAAGTTTGATAAGACGCGGATTGTAAGCATCTCACCACATACACACACACACACACACACACACATCCACAAACTGGCAACTGTGGGTGGGATGGACGTGCTAATTAATTTGATTGTGGTTATCATTATACAAGGTAAACACGTACCAAATCAGCATGTTGCATACCTTGAATATATACCATTTTGTCAGCTAAATATTTTCAAATTTTAGCAACTAAAAAAATAAATAGATAAAAAGGACATTTGGGGGAACAACTGGGAAAACTGGATATTTACTAGAAACTAGATGCTATTAAGGAGTTGTCCTTCATTTCCTTAGGTGTGTGAATGTTATGATGCTGAGAGAGAATGTTCTTAGGAGATGTGGGCTGACGTTCGGAGGGTTGATACCTGCAACTTACTGTGGTTCTCACACGCGTGTGCACTCTCACGCACACACACACACACACGAACGTGCACAGGCCCTTATTTTAATACTTACATATACAGGCAGAACAAAGGTGGCAAATATTCACCATCATGGGATCTAGGTACCAGGTATATGACATACATTATATTATTCATTTGCTATATTCTTCTTTTAAATTCTATATATGTCTAGTAATTAATCAGTTGGGGAAATAATTAAAAGTTGGAAAAATAGATTCAATTTTGGGTCAGGAAGAGATATATGGTGAAGAAAGACAGGGGGCCTTTTAGTTTCTCTTCTTTTCTGAATTTCACAAGGGCACCGGCCGGGGTGAAGTGAGCAGGCGACAGGGCTCGCACCACTGCGTCAGCACCCCAGCCAGGCCAGAGCAGAGCCGTGGACTGCTCCCCATGGCGCCCCCTCCTCACCCTTCGCTGACGCGCTCTGACGTCAGAACTCCTCCTGCCGGGGCGTGCTGGAGGCGACAGCCAGAACCCTCCCTGCATGCCCTCCACCGGGAGTCTCTTCCCAGCTACCGCTCTATCGCTGAGCATCCTGCACATGCGCCTCGGCCCGCCCGGCACAGCTCGCAGGCGCAGCCGGCATCCGAAAGCACCGTCGAGGCCCAATTTACAAACCTGTTAGGTTTATCCGCCTGGCTCTAAACTAGTTATTTTAAGCACTTTATCTCTATGGCGAATATGAAAAAAAAAAATTAATGAACCATGCAGGGGGAGAAATGTCAAAGGTATCTAAACAAAGCAAACTGCAACCATAAATTTCACGTCTCCTCGAGAGATGATAGAAACACCCAATCAGAGCGGCACCTGGGTGATTTAATAAACCTAAAAGAACACATCACACGACACACGGCATTCATGACTCACGCTGGAATAATGAAATCGGAAGTCTGGCGCAAGCATCTGGGAGAGCAATACCTGCCCCCGGGTCCTGGCTGGGAAATGATTAACCAACGGTTCCTCTGTAGTCAGTGGGCACCTCCAGGAAAGCCCCCAGGAGGGAAGAAGAGAAAGTCCAGCAAGGAGGACCTTCTGGTCACAAATCCCCAAGAGGAAGTTAAGAGCCTGCACCAACTTACTCTCTCCCACAGGGGCACCTGGCAGTACCAGTTAATAGCAGCCACTCGGCCAAATGACCCTGACTCTAAACATCATTTCTGGGACCTCTACTCACCAGGAACCCTGGTCAACCTGAGTCTCCTTCCCTCTGAATGCAGAAAAAGACATCTGCATCTAAACCAGACGTTCTTAATGCTTTTTGTGTGCCTTGAACCCCTTTGGTCTAATGAAGACAACAAACCTCTTCTCTGAATATTAAATTTATAAAAATAGAATATAAAGGATTATAGAAGACAACAACAATGATGCAACTTGTGATTTGACAATCGACAGTTCTGTGTCAATACACGACACAACAAGCCCTAGCAGCATACCTGTAACCAGCATCATTTGGAAGTAGCAATGGGCATAAAAATATTTTTGGATACCTGCAACAATATGACACAGTCACCGATGCTGCTACGAACCACTGTGGTTTACTGTTTACCTTCATAACTGGAGGAAACTCTTCAGTGAATGTAAACAGAGAAATCACCTTTTTCACATCCAACTTCGCAGACTCCCTGAATTCTACCCGTGAATCCCGGGTTGAAAATGTCTGGCCGAGGCTCTTTGGGAATCTAGGCAGAGGCTGATCTGTGAGCCGCTGGTCTGCCAGCTGAAGGAAGATCATTTCTGGGCCCCGGGCTCCCCTCCACGCTGGGCTCTGTACTTTTCAGGCCCCCCACCCCCGCGTAAGACTTTACTCTGTGAAGCTGCCCTTCCTTCATACCTGGCCGCCCTCGGCTGGGCTGGGCTTCCTCTTCTCCTGACCTCGCATTCTTTTAAAAGTGTCTATGCATTTTGTTCATTAATTCATCCAACATGCATTTCTTATGTGCCTGTGATGTCATAGCGAGGGTTTCAAGCCTAAGGAAAAAAAGATAAAGGACATAATTTCCAATCACCAGAAGCATAAATCCCTTCCTTCCTCATGACTGGAAACTTCCTGAGGTCAGGGGACCATGTCCTTATGTTCACTCGGAGCCCCAGGGCCTGGCACAGGGACTGCCCACAGACGCTCAAGTGCTCGTCAGGTGGAAGGATATTTGTGTGGAAACGTGAGTGGGTGGACAGATGGATGGATGACGGATGGACAAATCAACCTTTATCATTTTGCTATTCATTACCCTCAAGTGCACCTTAACCCCTCAGCTAAAATGGCCAGGTTTTTTCTCAGTCTTGTACCAGGACCCTGGAGACCCTTCCAGGCAATATCCACAAAGTCAGGGAAAGGCAGAGAACAAATGGCCCACCCACAGAGGGAATCGGATTGGACACTTCCTTCCATTTGTCCAAGGTCAAGAAGCACCAGTGCGAGTCACGCTCAGGTGGGACAACCTGGTTCCCATCAGCCTGTTTCAGCCCCAAACTTGGATGGCCACAAGAACTCCGCTCTGCTTAGATCGAGATACCTTTCCGGCTCCAAGTGTTGCCTGGGTCTTGGGGTCTGGCCTTCCCAACAGGTCGTTTTCCTGAGATCTCAAGTAGCTACAGAGAACAAAACACCCCAGGTCTGCCGGCCTTCCTTCAACCCCTCTCTTCTCTCCACTCGTAGCGTCAATCTTGGCCTTGCTTCTCGGCACAACTGGCGTGCAGCCACACAGCAGGCTTCCTCTCCAGCCCCACCCGCAGTCTAGGTCAGGAAACAGGATCAAGGACCTGCAGGTCACAAACCAACCCTCCTCATCCTGCAAGTGACTAGTGACTGCCTTTATGTGAGACTGAGCCACAGCAGGCCGGTCAATATTTCAGACTCTAGAGTCAGACGGTCTGGGCTCACATTCTTATTCCGCCACCACTCACTGGCCCTGCGATCATGGGTATCTTGTTCCCTCTAGCGCCAACTTCCTCCTCTGTAAAATGGCAATGGTAGGATGGACCACACTGTCTTGTAACATGGATTAAGTACGAGAAAGACGACAAAGGGTTTGCTCTACAGTAAGTGTTTACGACAGCTATTATAGCATAGTTGTGGGAAAGTAAGGTTCTAAGACCATATACAGCTTGCTATGCAACTAGCAAAAACAAAGATCTACAACTCAACCAGATTATTCCCAAAGAAAAATAAATAAATAGGTCCTCAACCAAGAGTCATACACCATGCATATTCAGAGAAGTCTATTTATAAGAAACCTCGGTTGTGGCTGCAGGAGCTGTAGACCTTATGCTGTGTTCTTATTTTACAAAAAAATGAAAGTAATAATAAGAGGGCAGGAGGAAACTTTTGGAAGTGATGGATGGGTGTATGGCATAGATTGTTAGTGATGGTTTCACAGATGTATTCTTATCTCCAAACTCACCAAGTTGCTTACATGAAACATGTACAGCTTTCTGTATGTTAATCATACCTCAATAAAGTCATTTAAATTCTTAAAAATGCAACTTCTCCCAACCAGCATTCTTGAATGAATGTAAGAGAGTTGCAAGACACACTAATCATGATAATTATATTAATAAAAATAACAATTTTAACTGTATGCTAGCCACTGTGCTAAGTGTTTGAAGTGCATTGTTTCTTTCAGCCTTCAAAACAACCCTCTAAGAGAGAGATTATTGTTGACATTTTATAAAATAAGAAACCTGAAAATTCAGAGCGTCAAGGTGATTTGCCTTTGTGCACACATCCAAGAAGCAGTGAAACAAGGATTCGAACATGGTTTTTCCTAAGCCCCAAATCGTCCGTGTTACTAATATTCGGGCTATTATTGGTAATACTGATATTATCGTTCATTACTCCAGAATAATGATTCTAGTCTATCTTTCAGTAAGCATTTACTGAGAACCTACGACAAATCTGACACTTCGAAAACTGCTGGCGAGGCGTGGTGAACAAGACAGGCATGGTGGCCATCCTTCCTTCCTTAGAGCCCAGATGCAGAGACATGGAGGAGAGTTACTTAATCAACACCTGCATGTGCTTTGCAGAAATAATTGCCAGTGTACAAAATACTTCCACGGAGAAATAGATAATCATATGGAGGCTTCAGCTGCACCTCCTACTAAGCTGCACTGCTTGCAAAGCCAGGGCTCCAGTGCATGTTCAAGTTCCAAGAAGCTGTGAAATCTCACGCCCACCCTCACCACCACTCAGACCCCTCGAGGGCTGCACCGTCCCTGTGAGATGGGAAGACACACAACACGCACGCCCGTTTCATCTGCCCGCATGGCTAGAGCAACAAAACACAGAGTACTCGGCTGTGTGAAAAGACAGCCATGTCTTTTTGATAAAATGACTTCTTCTCCTCTGGGTGGATACCCAGTGGTGGCACTGCTGGACCGAATGGTAGATCTACTTTTAGTTCTTTGAGGAATCTCCATGCTGTTTTCCATTGGGGTTGTACTAACTCGCAGTCCCACCTACAGTGTATAAGCATTCCTTTCTCTCTGCATCCATGCCAGCATCTACTATTTGGGGACATTTTTAATAAAAGCCATTCTAACAGGATTAAGGTGATATCTCATTGTGGTTTTAATTTCCATTTTCCTGATGATAAATGACATTGAGCATTTTTCATGTGTTTCTTGGCCGTTTGTCTATCTTCTTTTGAAAAGCTTCTGTTCATGCCTTTTGCCCACTTTTTAATGGAGTGTTATTTCTTTTACTTGCTGATCTGAGTTCTTTGTAGATGCTGGATATTAGCCCTTTATCAACTATGCAGATTGTGAATATTCACCTGCACTCAAGTGTTTGTTGCGGCACAATTCACAATCTCGAAGCTCTGGAATCAACCCAAGTGTCCGTCCATCGATTCATGAGTGGATTAACAAAATGTGGTATATGTATACCATGGAATACTACTCAGCCATAAAACCGATGAATTAATGCCTTTTGCAGCAATTTGGAAGATAATAATTTATTGTTAGGCTCCTATAACACGCAGCTCTTGCCCCGTTCCAACTATGCCGTAGGGGTAGGGAGTCAGATCTGTGTGCGCCTCCAAGGGAATGAACTTTACTGGGAAAGTGAAGTAAATTTACTGAGCCTCAGTTTCCCCATCTGTGAAATAGGAGTTGCTGGTGGCAACTACCTTATAAGATTGTTGTAAGAAGTAAATGAAATCGAATATAATGAAGTTTTGAATGTGTCTGACGACTAGTAACCTCTCAGGATAGGTCAGCTCTGTAGCTATCATCCTCATCTTTATTAAAAGTACTACTGCTGTCATCATTACACCTGGTCACTGGTAGGCAAATGGGCGCTCAGGATTGGGCAACAATGGTGTCTAGAAGAAACTGCAACAAGCACTGCTGGCGCACACCCAGAGAGGAGAGCTTAAGAAAGCAGGAAGCGGTGGGAGTCGGCGGGGTGCAGCTGGGCAGAACAGCTCACAGGTGAGTGCTAGGAGTGTCTCGCTGCAGCTGGAAGATTGGGGCTGAATGGTCACCCACAGGGTCACCCACAGGACAGGCCCAGGGGTGCTCATCTCCCCCAAAGGAGTGCTGAGCCCTGACAACCCTGAGAGGGTGGGAACTTGACATTGGTCCTGTGGGGAATCTGTGCCGTGGGTCCCTCAGCTCTGCAAGCCGGCCTGGGGGAGAGAGAGAGGGAGGGGGGGAGGGAGGGGGGGAGGGAGGGGGGATGGGGGTGGGTGTGTGTGTGTGTGTGTGTGTGTGTGTGTGTGTGGTGGGGGTGATGTCACGGGGACTCATCTGTGCCCTTCAAGGGACACTATGCAGGGTGCTCCAGGCGTGCTCATGCAAGGTGCTAGGATTCTCCCAGGCGAAGGAGGAGAAAGGGAGACAGGGAAGTGGCTGATGCGGGAGGGCAGGGGAGGAAAGGAAAGAGGGAGAGGAGGACTGAGAAGTAAGAAGGGGAGAGTGGGTGACACAGCACCCCACACACCCTGGAGACATTTGCTACATGCCATTTACAGGCTCAGCTCCTGTCTGCGTCCCCTGCTGCCCCGGCCTCCACGAGCACAAAGACTACGTCTAGCTGTTGGCAGGGCAGAGTGAGTGCTCAGTGCAGGTGAGAGGGAGGGAGGGACAGACAGACAGAGGAAGGCAGGCTCCTGGTGAGCCCCATTCCATGGGAAGAAAAGCCATGGTCCCCTCTCCCCTGCTGTTTATCTAAGCAGCTGGCAGAACCAAGGCAGCTTTGCTTAAAAATCATTTCCCAGGGGATTAGCATCCCCTTTCACACTTAAAAGCCTTCCCCAAAGCCAAAGAGTGAATTGATTTTCCTATAACTAATCACACTCCCATTTAATAGCAGGAAGCCGCTGCTTTATTTTCCATTCCTGTCTCTGAAAATGCAGACTGGGCATCCTTGTCACCTCTCCCCCACCAAGAGCAGGATGCCAGGAAGATGAAAGGGCCCCTCGACAGGACGCCCGCCCTCCCTCCACACCACTGCCCCCTCCGCGCTGCCTCTGGAGAGAGCGAGGAGTGTGACCGAGAGCTGGGAAGGGGCACTTCGCTGCTCTCTGGCCGTCACTCAGCCCCTCCGGCTGGAGCATCGGTCTGTTTGCTCAGGTAGGGTGGAGAGCCTCCTCTGAGAAGATCTCGCCAGGAGCTTAGGCCTGAGGCCATCAGGTCCCTGTGCAAACCACACAGGTCGTTGACAGGAAGGCTCCGTCCACAAGGACCACCCCCCACACCTTGCCTGCGACCCCGGAGTTTGCTCAGGCAGCCCAGGCGGCCAGCGCTGAGCAGAGAGCAACGTGGTGTTTGCAAAGCGCCCCACGTGCTCCACCGGGGGACCATGCTCGGAACCCCGGCACCACCCTGCTAGGATGGGACGGTGCACTTTCCGCTGTCACCTGCCCTGTACAAAGGACAAACAAGCTCTGCTCCAGGGTTGAGAATGCCCGGCTCAGAGCCAACCCACCACGTGCTCACCACGAGCAGTGGCCAAGTAAATAGAGCGAGTTGTACGCGGACCCCTCCCGTGAATATCCACTGGAAAAACGTGAATTCACACAGTGCTTCGTTCATGGATGTTGGCATTCATAAAGCACAAAACATGGACAAAGAATGACAGAGAAACTCAGGCCACAGGCTGTGCCTCTAGGGGAAGAAAAGGAGATAAGAAAGGGAGGGGATGGGAGGAGCTTCCCTGTGGCTTTTAAAATCTCATTAAAATACTAGGAGAGAGAGGTAAATGCTAATTTGGGGTGGTGGAAACACATTTTGTAAATATTAATATTATCTATACTCTAATGTGCCTTTAAACTACATCTGATTCTTTTAACGTACAAATTAAAAGAAGAGGAGGTAGACCAAGGACAAGCTAGCTCTCTACTCTCACTGTTCTCCTGCCCCGCCCAAAGCTACATGGATTTCCCCTCCTTCCAGGTCGCGGTTTCTAGCATTTTGGGTGAGATAATCCTGTGTCTCCGAGGACGCTGAGCAGGGTCACCGGCTTCCAGCCCCAGAGGCCAACAGCGCCTCCCCCCCTCCAGCTGTGACAACCAAAGTGTCACCAGACATGGCCAAATGTCCCCTGGGAGGCCAACTGACCCTTGGTTGAGAAACCCTGGTCTAGATGCAACCTATGTCACCCTGGGTCCTCCTCTCCCGGGAGAGTGGGCCACACCACACCGCGCTCCGTGTCTCCTGAGCACCCCTGCCTGCGTTCTCTGTCTTTGGTTTTGGAGCTGCACTTCCTGGGGAGGCGAGGTCATCATGCTCATTGCCGAGATGCATCGTTGCTGAGATTCGCAAACCGAGGCTCAGAGAAGCCAGGAAGTGTGTGCCAGGCCCTGCGGCGATGAGAGTCTTCAGGCTGTTTCTGTTGAGCCATGGATGGGTACTTGCTGCCTAAACAGTCAGACAACATGCCCTCTTCCCAAGGCCTCCTCTGCTGTTCTTCCCTCCTTCCCCACACAGGAGAAATGGGGGAGGGAAGGGGGTCTCCAGGGGACAGGGACCAACATTTGCTGAGCACCGACTGTGTGCCCTGAGCTTGCCTCTCCACTGACTTAATAACCCTGGAAACTAGACAATAGTGTTCATATTTTACCAAAAAAAAAAAACAAAAACGAGAAACAACATGCAACCAAAGAATCACATTCAGTGGCGGTAACTGCAACCACATTTAAGGGGAAAATGGGCCTTCCTGTATTTCCAAAATCCAGTTTCCTCTGAGACAGGTACTGGGCAGACGTCAAATTAAATCCCGGCTGTGCCCCTTCTAAGCTGTGTGACCCTGGGCGAATGACCTCCCCTCCCTTTGCCCCACCGTCTTCAGGTATAAACCCAGGGCTCCACACAGCGAAACGGTGCATTGCAACCCCATCACAACCGGCTGCCTCGGGGCTCGGTTTTGTCCACTGATGCATTGAAGCACATGCACGTAAACACACGCTCTGAGTCCACTGGCATTCCAGAAGGATGGGGTGTGCCCTGGGAGGACAGTGCAGGGCCACCCAGCGTGTGTCACCCAAGGACGAAGTCGGCACCCTCCCCAGGGCCTCTTCAGCACCCACACTGCGCCCCCTCTGCCCATGCCACCTTCCCGCCGTCACCCTGGGCTTCCCGTCCCTGCCTCCCGCACACATGCTGCCCACGCGTGACCCTCTGACGTAGCGGGTCTCCTCTCGGGTGCTGCATGGACCCAGTGCAAGCCAACTATCTCCGTGGTTTGATTCACCAAGACCCTGCAAAGTGAGGTCCAAGGATTTCAAGCTAAAGCACCCAGGGAACGTGACCCAGGGATGTTCGCCATAAAGGATGGGCCAATGTATATAGATGGCTCCAGGTGACATGGGGCTTTTTAAAAAAAAATTGAGGTAAAACCCACATAATTTACAACACACATAAATTTCACATAAAATTAACAACTTTATAAGTGAACAAATTCAATGTTATTTAGCATATTCACAGCGGTGTGCTAATATCACCTGTATTTAATCACAAAACATTTTTATTATCCTGAAAAGAAACCCTACACCCAGTAAGCAATCACTCCCTACACCCCAAACCGCCCCCAGCCCCTGGCAACCCCCAGTTTGGGTCCCGTCTCTATGGATTTGCCGCTTTTGGACATGTCCCACAAATGGGACCCTGGGCCAGGTGGCGTTTTGTGCCTGGCTTCTGTCGCCGAGCGTCATGTTCCCAAGGTTCACCCGTGGTGTGGCACGCACCAGTATTTCCATTTTCCTAGGTGTTTCCTGAACAGGGAACAACAGGTATTCAAATAAACACCTGCACACGCGTGTTCACAGCAGCATTGTTCACAATTGCCCAAAGGCACAAACGACCCGAACGCCCATCACCTGGCTCAGGGTCAGTAAAATGTGCCATACTTGTACAATCGATATGATTCAGACATACATGTTCTTTTCCATACATGATTTCAATTAATCATCAGAATCAGGCTATAGAAGGCATAGTATTTTTATTTCCCCTGTTTTGGGGGAAAAAAATTGAAACTCATATACGCTACCAATCTCACAACACCCAGCACGACTTGCTTTAAAATCAGAGACGCGGCTTAGTCCCGGAAACGTTCTCAGGCTGACTGTGGAGTTCATATCAGGGACCAGGGACATGACTAGTTACGGAGTGTGAGGCGAACTTTACCTCCATGGCATGGAGTCCAGTCTCAACCTGCACCGAGCCCCAGAGCCTTCAAAGTGGCCTTACAAAAATTCTCTCTCTGCCACGGGCGTTTACCTTTCATGATGGCCACAATCACTCGTTCACATCCAGGGGGGTGCTACTATGCCCTTCTCGGGGATCTTTGAATCCCTAATTCACTTTACTGCTCATAAATTGCATTCTCTTTCATATATAGCTTTAACCTATTTAATTAGAGCCATAATTTACTTTTTTTAAGGGAAAAAGAAACACACTTTAACTCTACAATGGGCTAAAATTATACCTTATGAAAAGACACAATTGTTTCCTGACCATGAACTTTTGCTTTTATGAATTGCTAATTTGGTTAATGGGCTCGTTCTGCTTAGAAATTTGCATCATGAAAATTACTAGCTTCGAAGAGTCCTCTGTGTACCACACAGTCTGCACGTTTTGTTGTAAAGGTCACATTTGACATCGTAAAACAGCGGGCCCTTTTGAAAAGGTACAAATGTAAGAAATTAAGTGGGCCCATTGGTATAATGTCACTGTTACAGAGGGGAAAAAAGATTTTTAAGTTAATTTTTATTCACATTGTTTATGCACGTGCAAGCTGAACTCCGTCCCAAGTGAATTCCTTCTCGTGCCTGGTACATTACCAGCTTCACTTATGATTCAGGGACACTAGTGGCAGGAAAGTTCCTGCCACAAGCACTGGTGGCAGGAAGCATCTCAAATCAGTAAAATCACCAATAAGTAAAATAGCGGGCACCACCCTCTATCTGAGTAGACCCAGGCGGTGGGGTAAAGCAGATGTTGCAACATCAAACCATAATTTAAATACGTTAAGGTGACTCTGTATCTAAAAATACCTTGCTGTGACTCTGCTTCCTTAATAATAATAAACCATAAAGCTTTCTCCACCCCAGTCGGCGTGGGGTAATGTCTGGATTCTCCCAGGCTGAGTTTGTGAAGTCAGATTCTTGGCACCTCTACGCCTCTGGGCAGGGCAGCCCTGTTGATGGTTTTAGGAAACCTTCCTGCATGCGACAGGGAACATGGGAACAAGTCCACATGCTGGAGGCATCGAGTGGGAAATGTTGTTACGTAAGGTTCAGCCACCTCCCGAATGCCCAGAGGAAATGAGCGCAGGCCAGCAACAACGCCCTGGCAAGAAGGACAGCCAAGGAGGCCCGTCGTTTACGAAGAGGTGGTTGGTTTAAGGTCCACGGCAGGGCTCCTCTGCTCATCTGCCATGTGGCTTTGAGCAAGCGTCCTCTCTCTCCTGATCCTGGGGTCACCTTGCTCTGTTTCCATGTCCACTCGGGGAAGGAGAATCCTAGCCTCTGCCCACGGGGTCGGCGTGGAGGTTCCTAGAAGCAGCACTGGGCACCCAGCCCCATCGTATGAGCTGGAGGAGCCGGAACTCATCGACTACCACGGTGAAGACATCGCCTTTTGCCTTCCTGCCGGGGCTTCAAGAAGCCGCACTCGGGGGACGCCGTGGAGGGGCTGCCAGGGCATCAGGGGAGACTTCGGTGAGAGTGACATCTAAACGAGCCTCGTGAGACGAGGAGTGGGTTTTCAGGGCACCATAGTAACCCCGATGCTGGCTTCCGTCATGCTGTCCTGAGGACTGGTGCCTCCAGGGACACAGAGGTGGCCTCTGGTAACCAGTCCTTCACTGAGTCCTGGGCAGAACGCTCGCGAAGAGCACACCATCAGAGGAAAACAGTCCTTTGTGACAAGGAAAGAGAGACCCCTCCCAGCGCACATGGGGCCTGCCTCCCACCCTCCCTCTGTAATTACCTCTGATAAATTCCCCATTCATCCGCTCCGGCTCCTATTCTGCGAGGACGGGAGGCTGCTTGCAGGCGGGGGCGGCGGGGCGCATTCAGCTCGCACAATCCCCGCACCTGACGGGCGAGCACGTGCTCCTGCGGAATTTTCGTTTCAATCCCAGCCTGCGATTGGGCCGTTTCGCCGCGACGCTCCCCAGCATCTCCGCACGGAAGGCCTTTCATCCTCGGAGTTCCACACAAGTGTTACCTAATTAATGCTCAACAATGTTGCCAGACTTCCCTCTCTTAAAACGTATCAACCTGGAAAGGTCTGGAATTAAGGATTTTGATCTTGGATGGATGGCTTTCATGTATTCCGGGTAATTCGCACAGCTGCTTATGGGCAGATACTCATCGCCTGTGAACAGCCCTGCGTGTGAGCAGCCACACAAGCAAGCCTCCCCTTATCTCCCCCGCAGCCGCCCTCTGCCTGCGCCGGCAGCGATGGATCAAACCTGCTCCCTGAAGGACCGATTCAACGAGCACTTGGACCCCAAAGGGAGTCGTTCTCCAGCCAGGCAGAATGAGCTCCCAGCCCAGGCCCTGCCGGTGGCCGTCCCTGAGTCCAGCCAGGGCCCCCGGCCTCGCTCCTCAAAGTGTGGGCCAGGCACCAGCAGCCTCCAGGAGTTCGATAGAGATGCAGAATCACGAGCCCTGCACGGAACCAAAATTTGCATGTTAGCCAACCCCTCGGGCAGCACATGTGCGTGTGGAAGTCTGAGGTGCACTGGTCTCGACGGCCCTCTGAAATGATCCTCCACACCCCGGGCACCGCACCCTCCCCGTCTCCTGTTTCATGGTCTCCATGCGGTTCCCCAGACACAGCAAGCACGTCCAGCCTGCTGACGCCCAACCTGGTGGAGCTCCTTCCTTGAGGAACCTTCCTTGAGCTGCGGCAGGGCCAGGCCTGCTGCGTGGTACATCCCCAGGGGGTGCCACACTTGTGGCAGTTGATACGAATGGCGCCTTCTGTGGCCCAGCTCCAGGAGCTGAGTGGCAGAGCTGGCCTGCGCCAGGGCCTGCGGAAGGGCCACCTCTTGGAAGGGGCCTCCCTGCTCGCCCTGCTGTGGCCTCCCTCAAAGCACTGGCCGCTACCTGACACAGCGCCATGCATCTACTTGTTTATGTAGTTTATTGCCCAATCTGCCTTGCTGGAATTCACTCCCCGTGAGATCGGGAACAACGTCTTCCCCCGACCCCACTGTACTCGCAGCACCTGGAGCAGAGCCTATCTAATAACTGGCGCACAGTTTGTGCATGTGTGTGCATGCCTGAGTGTGCACACACATGTGCCAGTGTGCAGGTGCAAGGACATACATGTGAGTGTGTGTGCAAAGTTGCTCTCTTCTCTGATCCACAGTAACTTGGGGATGATGGTGAAACTGAACTTTTCTGCAAAATACATCTTCATGTCCGCAGAGTCCTGGGCGCTTCAGAAATGAGAAGCCCTCCTGAGAGTGACGCTGTCCAGCTCAATGCGGAGGAATGGGCCCAAGTCCCACACCAGGGCCACGTCTGCCCCTCAGCGGCTACAGAAGCCTCCTTCGCTTTCTTCCCATCCCACTGACCTGCACGTGCGGTGGCGAACAGCCTTGTCCGACGCAGCACCCTGCCCCTCGGACAGACACAGGCGAACGCCTGGGACTCTGCTGGCAGGAAAGCGGAGCTGTGTGTGGAGAAGAGTGCGAGGGACACTCGGCTTGTCTGGTGAGCTCAGTGTTGCACACTTTAGCAGAAAACAGCTCAAAACCAAGCAAACACAGTGGGGCTTCAAAGGCACAAGGTGAATAAATTGACAATCGTAACAGGGAGAACAGAGTGACACCAACCCGGCACTGGAGGCCACGTCTACTCTCTGCCGAACGACTCCAGTCTATGCAGCCATCTGGGTCCACCCCAGGCCCGGGCAGGCCCCTGCCTCAGCCCCCCACAGCCTGCCAGGGCACGGACACGAGTGAGGTAGGGCTGCCAGACAGACAGCAGCACAAGAGCAAAGACGGATGAAAACTGGGCCTGATGCCTGACGTCAGGGAGGTCACAGGGAGTGGAAGAGACTGTGGCAACAGGGCTCACGCCCCTTCTAAAGCGGAAGCCACTCCTGCTTTCCCCCAGGGAGCAGCAGCTGCTGTTGCTAAGGGCGTAGAAGAGGTCCCTGGACCCCAGGGAAGTAAAACCCGGCTGCCCTCCCACTCGCCGCGCTGCCAGCAACGAAAGGTCTTCAACACGGGAACGCGAGTTCTCTCGTCCTGCTGCCTGGATGTGTACATCTCTCTCCCCCGTCCCAGGGGTCCTTCCCTATCGGCTTCCCGGGAAAACGACTGGACCAACCAGAAATGGAGTGTGGCCACGTGGTGTCAGTGCCTTTCACAGCACAAGGCACAAGGGGGTCACTCCCCGAATACTTCATAAATGAATGAGAAATACTGAAATCTCTATTTATCGAGGACACAGTAGGCGCTCACTCCTCCAGGTGCATCATATGAAACACATCAGAGGCATTAATCAGCACACTGAGTCCGTAATGACCCGACAGGCAGGTATTATTCCTTTATCATCTGAGGTTCAGGGACTTAATTCACTTGCTAAGGGCAGCCTGTAGGAGGAAGCTGAGTAGAAATGAGCCCCCCGAAAACCTGGCTCTAGAGACCACTCCCCTAGCTACCAAGGCGTGACTTATTTAAGTCGGGGGGGTGGGGGGGTAGGGAGGAGGTGCTCTGAAGACACGCCATCTTTGCCCGTCTTGCGTGATGACCCACAGCCTAGCTGCCGGGGCCATGAGAGAGCTTCGCGTTCATCTGCTTGTTTCTCAGTGGCGTGTCAGCCGCTGCCCTGCATGATAGCTTATTTAAAATATCGGGCAGAAATAAGATTCACTGTGAAATTAGTTGTAGACAAGCTCAGAAACTGCTAATGATGCAGAGATAATAAGGGGATTTGCAGAAAACACTGATATTGCATCATGATTAGTGAGCAGAGCTTCACCCCTTGAAGCCTGAGGGGCCCGAGCTCCCACAAGAAGAACGGATGCATATGCATTAGCCGCGCTCGAGGCAAATCCCGCTCCCAAGGCCAGCAGGCTCGGGCCTCGCGGTCAGAGGCTCAGAGCTCAGCTCTGATTTGCAAAAATGATTAATTTGTGGGTTTTGAGAATGAGAAATGTTTACTTCCTGGGTCTGGGAGAAACCAAAGGCCAGTCCTAAATCAAATTCCCATTTGAAAATAAAAACAAGCAAGAACAGCTCTGGAAGACAACCCTGCGGTCTCACCTGGCCCACTGCCCAGGGCTCCTGAGACAGCTCCTCCAGGGGTGAGCTTTCAAATCTACCAAGAACTTTGCTAGTTACATATTCCTGTGTGAGTGCAGGACTCAGCTGTCAGCTGGTACATGCCAGAGTGGCCTCACCGGTTGGTAAATCACTGAGATCTTGACATATCAGTCAGTCAGTAACGGCCATCGAGACTTTGCCAATGGCCCTGGGCTCATCTGTCCCATTGCTCCATGGCCCAGCAACCAAAGGGTTAATATCTGGCACCACACAGGGTCCTTCAGATCCTGTTCCAGCACTTTGGCCAAGATTCACTCTGGCCCACCAGTGTCCACACCTTACTGGCTACAACACAGTTCTCCTATCACCCTTCCATCCCCAGACTTGGGCACGTCCAGCTGAAGCGTCCATAACATGGGCAATGGGTGGCCAACGTGCTGGACATCAAATAGGGTAAGAACAGGGTGTGTAAAAGCCTAACGCTACGAATCGACAGGATCCAAGTCCTACTTCGGCAGGATCTGTCCCTCAGTGTGTACACATGTGCCCAAAATGGCAGTTTCCTCGTGCACCCAGGATGTGTAGTTTGGCCAAGTTACAGTCTCTGCACTTTTGGCCAAAAAAAAGGGGGAAATGCAAATTGTGTGCATGTCAATGACGAAGTCACCTGCATGATGAGATGCCAGAAAGTTTTGAGGCTAAAACGCTTATTTACATGAAAAACAAATCTGTGTGGGACACATATTTCTCTCCTTCACATCTCAACACGTTTGTGACTCAGAGCGACAGGCACTACGCAACAAAGTCCCTCCAGTCCCTGGTCCTATTTTCATTCTCTTTCGCTTTCAGCTTCGCTCCACGAGGAGCGGAGGCCAGCAGGTGTTCACAACATATGCCATTACCCTGCCGCCTAGAGAACCACTTTCAGAGAAAGGGGTGGGCTGGGGGACTCCAATTCCCACCATGCCAGAAGTATTTTGTATGATGCTTATGCAGAATGTAAATTATTTATTCAATTTATGCAGTGAGGTTGATACAACTGAATAGCTTGAGATTTTGTCAGATGGCTGACCACCAATGCAAACAGTACTTTGCTTTTAAATGTAATGAAACTGTACACAAAAGTCAAAAGCAAAAATATTAAAGAAAGAGGAGGAGGAATTATGGTTCAGTGCAGTCTGTGATGGTTATAGTTTGGGACTGCCTAATATACTTTCCCTCCATTTGCCTTACTCTGAAACTTGCAGGCCACATGACCCTGTCCTGACCAATCATGGCAATTCTCTTCCCCTGGACACAGTAATTGGTGGAGGGGTAGGCACATGATCCAAGGAGAGTCAATCAGAGTCTTCCCTGGAATTGATATATAAACACTATGAGTAAAAGATTCTCTTTCCTATTATGTTGCCAAAAATGAAGTTATAAAGCCAAGGATCTGGTGGGTATTTTCCCCAACATCTCTTCCCTCTGGACAGAGTCTATATGCAGAGTGAAGCCAATCAGAAATGAAAGAGAAATAGAGTATGCTGGTGGCCCAACTCCTCACCCCAACTGCCTGGTTCCTGCAACTCTTCTTTGACTCTCTGAGTGGCTGATGATCCTTCCCAACTATACTGGCCAATAAATTTCACTTGGTTTAAAAGATTTTAAGTAGTTTCTGTCACTGAAAACATCCTCCATTGGCTCATTTCCAAAAAGGATAGATATATATCCTTAATCACACTCAGATATTTGAAAAAAATATATTTAGCATTTTGAACAAGTTCTTTAATTTTGTTTTCCCCCTTTGCAATGTAAAATTATTAATTAGCCTAAGTCTAATAAGAATCCAATTAAAGCTAAATAATCCCTATTGCTGTCTCAATTATATTTCAGATCCCTGCTTCTTATCACTTATATTAGCACTTTAATTTGCCTATTTTTCACTCTTTATAGAATATTAAGGGAGAACACAAAATAAAATATCCAAATAATTGCACTACCCATTGCTATAAGGACAAGATAGCAGGCTTTGCTGAAATTGAACCAATAGCTAGCAGTTAATGCCAGCATGCAACACCCAAAATGTTGATTTGTCAACTGATGTATATAAGTTTGAATCTGCAGCATGAAGAGAAGCTAGCAGTGCCTATAAAAGGTAAAGTTGCATCTCAGAGAGTGTGCAACTGATGTCACTTATTTAGTCCATGCCCCCTAGGTGGCAGTAGAGCAAACGCACACCATTGCACTCATGGTGGGGTTTGCTAATGGTAAGAAATAGGAGGTCAAAGGACAGGCATCTATCTATGCCTATCTATGTCTATCTATAGACAGACAGGCATCTCTCTACTGCCTAGTGTGTGGTCCCAGGGAGAAAAGTGGTAGTTTCAAGGCTTTCTGACATACACCAATACAAAGGAGCTGTCAGAATTGGAAGCCCTGGAGTCAGATAACCTGGGTTGCCCTCCCAGCCCTGTGTTTTCGTAGCTATGTTTGAGAAAGTTATTGAATTCCCATGTGCTTCCATTCTACCACCTTTTAAAGGAGGATGATAAGAGGACCTACCCTACAGCGTTGAAGTAAGACTAATTTGCGATCATTTTTGTAAAGTGCCAGCACAGCACGTGCCGAATAGTAAGTGCTCACTAAATCACAGCTATGGTGCCTCCTGTCCTCACCCTCCCAGTGCCCCCTTGCAGGCTCCAAGAGCAGAAGAAAAAAAAACACAGGTGGGGCCAGTTGGTTCGTGGGCAGAGACTGGAGGGAAGTGTTATTTCTGGATGAATCACCACTGATGTTACGTTGTGACGTCAAAATGCAACTATTCCTAAAGACCTCAAAGGGCTTGCCTGGCTGAAAAATAAAATAACAACAAAATTGGTGGTTATTATTTACTGAGTCATTTTGATGCCAGACAGACACTTTTTATTTGTTTGATTCTCACCACAAGGAAAAAAAAAGATAGGTGTTATTATCTCCATCTTTACACGGCATAAAAGGACACTGACCAGGACAAATTAATAGCTCAGAAAGGTAAAATGACTTGCCCAAGGGACACAGTTAGTGATGTGGAATTTGGAACAGCAGATCTAAATCCAATCCATTCGTACACCACAGCGAGTTGAGCTATCTCACAGCATCTTCCTTAATATAAAATAACAATAATAATAATCTTATATTGACTATAGACATGTGACATGTGCCATGCTAAGTGGCTCACCTGCACCCCATGGCCTTTGTGAAGAGGCCTCTGGACACACACAGCAAGGCCTCCCCCTGGCATCTCCATTCCCTCCCCGGCTCTGGAACTGAAGCAGGGTTGGAAAAGAAACCTCAGGCATCCAATCCTCTTTGAGATCTTTGGACAGAAGCTTACAGAGACCAAACACAGGGAGGCTTACCCTTCCTTTGCTTTGTAGGGTGCGATTTCACCTGCCCGCCACCCTACCATGGACCTGGCCCCGATGGACCACTGCAGTGTCCAGCCCAGGAAATGATCCCACACTGGGCCTTCAGCCAAACTCTGGCCCTGCAAGAGAAAAGCTCACATGGGCAATGCCAGTGCCCTTTCCCCAGACTCTGCACATTCCATTCGAGAAATATTCAGAAAACACCTACTATGTGCTAAAAGCCCAAATACTAGATACGAGGAATGAAAGGGAAAAGGGGGGAGGGGAGATGAACAGTTAGCTCCCGCTCCAAGAGGCAGGAAACATGCAAGCAGAAGGGCACGACAGTGTGTGGCCCATTATGTACAACGGAAGTCAAGACGCAGTGGGTACACAGAAGAAAGACTTTTCGAGGTGCGGAAATCGGGGAGCTCCTCCGGAGCCAGCCAGGCACACCAGCCACGCCTGTACCCTCACCGCTGTCGTCAGAGCAAACGCTGACACGCTCAACGCCCAGGTGAGTTTTCTTGGTTCTCCTTTTCTTTACGTTGTTTTAAACACAGACTGCAGTCACAGTTTTGGAAACTGGTTCGGCCACTTGTCGTGGACAACCTCTAGATGCAAGTGTGACCTTTCCAAGGGAAATGACTTCACCACCCCTCACCCCCCTATTAAATGGCAGACGTTGCCATCCTGCAGCTACTTTGCAAGAGATGGAGAAAATAACATCAGAAGCTAATAACCATACTTGGTCATTAAACATCAGAAAACCAAAAAACTTAAAGTTCAAGTAGCTCCTCTCTGAAATGACCTCCTCGTACACACGTTTTGTCTCCGCTGTCTCCTTTCCTCTAGCAATTAAACCTACAAACCGAGAATTAGGGGCCAGCCCGCCGGGCCCTTCCTGGGTTTGAGCAGCAGTCCCATGCCCTTCATCAGGACAGGAGAAGCAGTAAGAAGAGGTTTGTCTCTGGGAAACACCGGTTGATAAGTGCACAGATACCAACCGCTGGGGAACGAAGTCCTTTCCGTGAAGAGCATCGTGCAAGCTGCCTGCCACTGCCCTGAAGGTCCTGAGAAGGTCCGCAAACAGAGCCTGGAGAGCTTTTGCAAACACCGTGGTCACTAATCAGATCAATGCTTTCTCCATACTCCCCACTCTTGCACAAGGCAGCACACCTGTGAGGTAGATGGAAGTAGACGAGGAAAAACAGAATGCACTGGCCTTCTGCAAGAAGCACCCCACCCCACCCCCAGACACAGATTTTGTCCCCAACCAAATAAGAAGTGTGGCCAGGCATTGAGCACTGCTGTAGGTGAAGTGTCTGATGAGCCTGAGCTCCCTGTAACACCGTGGGATGGACACTTTCATACTCACTAAGGTTCAGAAAGTGAGGCTTGAAGTGAGCCCAGGGCTCGGCCCCAGTTCCGACGGACTCCAGAAACCTTCCCTCTCCACCACTGGGCTTCGGCACTCCCAGCGGAACACAAAGGACTGAGCGCTGAGCCCAGGTCCCTCAAGGACGACAGAGAGTTGAGCAAATGCAACTTTAAGCTTGAAGGAAGGGAGGTCAGGACAGAAAAACATAAAGCTCAGGGTAGCCACGGTCATACCAGGACCCCAGGCAGGTGCGTGGCCAAGATGTCACGCATGCACGAGGCGGCCACTGTGGCCGGCTTCTCAGAATCTGTTCTGACACTGGACCCCACTCCAACGTTACTGAGTTTTCCAGTGTTTAAATGGCCCATGAAGCCCTCTTTGGGCAGTGGCTTTGAGTCTGTGGGGACTGTCAGGGTCCTCTGAGAATATGCAGCCAAAATCCTTAAGGCACAACGGAGGGTACTGCCAGTCAGCTGGTCACCACGGCACGGCTACGCAGGTTTACAGCTGGGTCTGTTCTGCTTGTTGCTGCATCCATTCTTACTGATTGGCGTTGAAGCCCTAAAGTTGTTAAATATTGAATATCACACCTTGGTGCATCCTTAGAAGACTAAGGATATGGGAGTGTTTATTCTAGGGTTACTTGGGCTGAATTCAGGTCCTGGGGTTTGAATTCAGGTCCTCTAACCTTGCACTCTCCTTATTTTATGAGTAGAGAATGAAGAGTAAAATAGCTGCCTCTTTTTGGAGCATCATGGTTTTCCTTTTCTCTTTACTGCTCACTGCTGTGCTGGTGCAATGGTCAGTCAGCCCTGTGTTGGGTGCCTGGGGCCCGGACAGCATCATCAGAAAGACACTGAATCACACTCACGGTTTACTCTGACATTTGGCCTCAGCCATAACTTGCTACCATGCTAAGCCACAAGGTTCCCTGGTACACGACCTGACTCAGCTTAGGACTAACCGGTCAGATGCCACAGCCCTCACTATAGCCCATGCATGGAAAAGGCCCTTGGAAGATCTCACTTTAGCCACAAGGGTGCTCATATTTGACATTTCTTGGGGATCTAGAACCCTCTCGTGGGAACTTGGCAGGTGAGAAACCAGAGACTGCTCTGTCAACCCTGGCTTGATACCAAGGACTGTAATAGCAAGGTTTGTCCCATCATTTATCCCGGCTGTCAGCTGCAGGTTCTTGGGACATCTCCACCCTCTCTGGGGATGAAGACAGACCAATAACACAAGGAGATTTCAGACCTTGGATGTGGGCTCTTTCCTAGGGTTCAAATACTACTTGGCTGACCCAGAAGTTTCTTTCCTCAGCCCATATCCTAGAAACCTAAACTGCATCAATGGTTCCTTTTCCCAAGAACTCAGAGTTCCCTTTGATTGGGTTCTCAGAGTTCCCTTTGGTTGGGTTCTCAATGGGGAATGTGCCTAGGATACAGAGGGGTCGGTAAGAGCAGAAAATAAAAGAGAAAGAAAGGGAAGTCAATCTGTGAGAATTTGCACAAATAAATAAATAAATAAAACCATATTTTTCATATTCTACTACAATATTGTACAACCCAAAGCAGGCACTAAAATACTTGTTAATTGAGCTGATCTGATATATAGAGTTAAAATGTCTTCAAACTCACATTTTAGTTTTGACTTAAAGATATTTTATAATTTTCTGGATAAACTAAAACCAAACATATAAAACAATAAAAATTCTGCTACCCAGACTTTACTTTTCTAAGAAGAATATAAAAGATTTAAAAACTGAGGGGTAATTTGTTTTGTTTTGGTCTTTTATTTTCTTTTTTTCTGATTAGAAAAGTACAACCTCAGTGTACAAAAATGGAAACATAACAGTTATGCAGTAGAAAATAATATATATGTTTGGAGAATAAAATAATAAAGATAAAAAAAAAAACAAGAGAGACTTCAATTCTTGGGTCCCTTCAACCAAGTTCTTCACTCAAACACTGGGCTGCACTAAGTTTCTCAGTACAGCTGATATGAAGGCAGCTGCCCAATGCCAGAGACTGAACAGTTACAAGCACTCAAACCCTAACCGCACAGCATTCTTTCTAATTGGGGTAGGGGTGGCAGAAAGACAACCACCCTTAGACTAATCTACTTAATACTAAAAATATAAGAAATTCCTCTCTCTCTCTGATGATGGAAATATCCTAATAATACCTAAGGCTATAAAAATGCCTTGAAGTACTGCTTTGGCCACTTCTCACAAGTTTTAACTATATATAGTTGCCCCTTTATATCCATGAGGGATTGGCTCTAGGACCCCTGACCCCCGAAAGATGCCAAAATCCATAAATGCTCCAGTCCCTTATATAAAATGGTATAGTATTTGCATATAAGCTATGCATATCCTCCCATGTACTTCTAATCATCTCTAGATTACCTATGATATCAAATTCGATGTAAATGCCATGTAAATAGTTTTATACTATATTAGGGTTTTATTTGTATTAATTTTTACTGTTATTTTAATTTTTTTTCAAATATTTCTGATCCTCAGTTGGTTGACTCTGAGGATTCAGAAGGCTGACTGTACCTCTTTTGGCAGATAATCCCCTTCTTAATATTCTCACTATTTATGAAGCTGTTGCTTCACTTCTGAAGGTTTGAGGGTTTGTATAATTTTTTATATCTCATTTTTAGATCCATTGCTTTGTACTCAAAGTTATACTATTTTCTGCCTTTATACTGGTTATTTTCCCCCTTTGGGACACACACCATGATCACTACAGCTGAAAGGCAAAATCCCTGTATGCGGGGTACACAGTTTGCTTTATGTTTTGCAATTCCACCTGACTGTTATTCATTACCTCTCTGTTCTAATTATTTATTTAGTAAATCTGACACACCAATTATATGAGAAAATTCTGAAGAGAAAATGGTAATTTGGTGCCACTACATGGGATATGATAGAATCATTTTCAGCTCAAATTATTTAAAATTACAAAGCCATGAAGCTGAGCTTTAAAAAAAGAAAACCCAAATTATTTCTAATAGTGGAATTTTTCAGCATCTTAATTTGAGTAAAAAAGAAAGGGTTTAAATAGATTTGAGGGCTTAAATACTTCTGAGGGAAGCAGTGACTGCAAAGCCGGGATGTCTAATTCACATAAAAGTAATTAACGAAAAGTAAGTTAGATCATTATTTCCTCCAAGATCATAATTTAAAAGGAAGCTGATTTATCTGAACTGATTGGGGCTTTCAATCCCAACAGAAATGCAGACGCTTTGGTTAAGGGGAGAACAGAAATGAGACCCAATTAAGCAAAATTCTTTCTTATGGAAAAAAAAAACTGCTTTAGATAAAACGACTGCTCAAATGTGTTGAGAAGGGTGTTGAGGAAAGAGTTGAGCTCTTTTTTAACTGCCGGTTGAAGCCTCAGTCCCACTCACAGGTGAGACCCAGCACAGGAAATAAGGGAACAATTTCCACCAAAGCCTCTGAGTAGAACCAAGTGGTCCAGAACTGCAGTTTTGTTAACATCTGATGTCTGGTTCCCTCGGGGGAGCAGGGTGTGAGAAGAGATATGACCTTGGGGAGGAGGAAGCAGGATTCATTGAGCTTCTTGGTCAAAGTCAGTTATGGACTGACCGTACCCCCCAGAATTCCTATGTTGGAATCCGAACCCCCAGTACTACAGAATGTGACTGCTATTAAAGACAGGGTCTTTCAAGAGGCAATTGAGTTAAGGCGACATCACGGGGGTGAGTCCTAATCCCACCTGACCCGTGTCCACATGAAGACGCAGGGAGAAGACGGCACCTTCAGCCGAGAAGGGAGGCTTCAGATGAACCAGCCCTGTAGACGCCTCTGTCTCAGCCTTCCAGTCCCCAGGACCGTGAGTCACCTTCCTCCAGAGGGGAAGTGGGAGGACATGAGATGTTAAAAAGTCACTCCAAGCTGGTCGTCACACCTTGCTGGTTAGGAAGGACAGCACAGAGGTCAGGCATGCCAGTGAGCTCAGATCCTGAGCAGAATGCTGAGGAGCTGTGTGACCCACGGCCAGTTTCTTGATGTCTCTGTGCCCGAGTCACCTCATCTGAAAACTGCAGGGACATCAAAGGAGAGCAGTGCCTGACACCTGGGGACCACCTGGGGACACCATTATTTCATTCATTCACTGGGTGTTTTCTGAGCCCCCTCCACACCTAGGCACTGCTCCAGACCTGGGGGATGCAGAAAAGAGACCCTGCCTTGCCCAGTGGGGCTTATCTTCGGGTGGGGCTTAGTCAGTAAGTGACAGTCAGGGCCCTTTGGCAAATGAAAAGAGGAGAGCTTAAATGCAAAATTGCAATACCAGGTCCCTCTCCATCACCCTCTGTGAAGCATCCCTGAATCCCATTTGAACATAATCCAAAATGCCCATGGATTATACTGTGCGGCTGATGTCTCCCAGGCAGGCTGTCTGGCACCACAGTCGCATCCAATCTCGCTGCCCCAAATCCAGGCAGGGTCCCTGCAGACGGTGCATTTGCTGTTTGGCAGCAGATAAACCTACTGGTCAGCCTCCAAGTCGCCAAACGACCCACCTCCCCTCCCACGGCCATTCAGCAAGCGACTCCATCCATCCCGCCAGCCCACAGTAAGAGCTCTGCGCTGCCACCTGGCACTCGGCATATGAGCTTCCTGAAGGGTCCCCAAGGCAAGCCCCGGGCCCTGTCACCTCGAGTTGCCGGCTGCGACCAGGCCAGCCTGATGTGCGTGTGCGGCGGCAGCTGGAGCCCGTCCGACAGCAGCTGGCAGTCCGACTCCACTACCCAGACAGGCAGTCACAGCACCGTCCTCGGGCCCCCGGGCAGAACTGAGAGGCTCTTAGAGCTGCCCAACCTGGACACGGGCTTTACGAGTCTCTGGGTGGCAAGAGATGCGCCAGAAGTCCCCGGGCCGCAGGGCTTCCCAATGACATGCAGGGACAGGGATGCAAGGGAGCTTTTAACACCAGAACATGCACACGCATGCAATGCTGAGCGTGACAAGGTCTCTGAAGACAGTAGAGCAAGGCTGGGGAGTGGAGAATGACTATTCTCCAGGGCTACAAGGCTGGAAGTGGCTATTTTACTTGAGGGGTGGGGTTAGGAAGGGCCACGCTAACACGGCAATATGTGAACAGAGATGAGAGACTCAAGGGACAGCAAGTACATGGATATTCCAGCCAGGGCAGGCCAGGGAAAGGGATTGGGCTCTTTGTCTGGAGGATGAACAGTCCACAGAGCGAAGACTGTTGCAGGTAACAGCAGTAACAATACACGGTGGCTTTCCCTTACCCTGCTAGAAGGATACAGAACCACTCCCCTTCGGCAACCACTGAGTTTTCACAAGGTAAGATAACACCCCCGCTTCTTGGGGAGTGCGGACTCGCCTCAGAAAGAAGACACTAAGAGCTGAAGAGCCGCACAAACCCCTGCGAGTGGGCGCAGTCCGCGAGCCACAGCGGGATTGCCTGGCAGAAATGCAGAAGACTCCCCCCTCCCCCCAACCCCAGACCTCAGAATCAGCACGGCATCTTAGCCGGCGCAGCTCTGTGCACACTACAATTTGAGAAGAACAGATCAAACAACCCAGAGACTCCAAATCCTTGTTTTTAGGAACTCCTTGGCACCTTCTAAAATTAAAAGTGACCTAAAATTTTCCTCTAAATGTGTTTCTCAAACCCCTAAGCTCTTCGAGCCCTGGTTTGCTCATCCGGGAAATGGGGGGAAATGGGAAAAGTCTGCGCTGCTGTTTTCACAGAGCTCTTTAAGGATCAAGTAAAACAGTCTGCAGAAGCCTCCACCTGGGGTCTCCCAGGGGATGAAGAAAACGTTCCAAGGCCGACTGTGGCGTGTGCCGCCCCGTGAGTACTGAGAATGGTGGACTCTGAACCGGTGGACTGTGTTCTTGTGAATTATATCTCAATAAAGCTGCTTTCTAAAGCCTTTATAACTTGTGAAGGATTACGGCCACCCTAGGACTTCAAGTCTACTCTCAACCAGAGATGGAGAGAGGTGGGGGAAGGGAGGGGAAGGTGAAGGACACTGCAAACGGCTGGAGGGAGGGGGTTTAGCTTATCGCGCTGGTGGTCATGGGGACAAAAGATGGCTCAGGTGAGGATCATTAATTGGGGAATTAATGAAGAAGGCAGCTGGGAACGTGTGGTCCTCTGCGGCCGTGGCCACCTGCACTGCGTCACCTGGGGAGCGTGTGCAGACACAGACTAGCGTCTGCAGGCCTTGCCCCACTCAGCGCTGCCTGTGCCTTTGCCGGTGGCCATGAATGTTCTCCCGCTGGAATGGAAACCCTCTGAGGGCAGGGGCTTGCTCTGTTTTGGTCCTTGCGGTACACCTAGCACCTACAACAGGTCCTGGCATATGGTAAGTGCTCAGTATGTCACTGCTGAATTAGTGACTGAATAAATTCCCGGGCCCCATCCCATGAAGGCCAGTGGAAGGGCATGGGAAGATGCACTTCGAGGAACTGTTACGCAATCCATTCTTACGTGCCCTCAAGTTTGAGGTTCCTGCTGTAAAAGTCAAGTAGAACCCCAGCTTCTGGGCAGAGGGAAACACTCCCATACCCTTCTCCCCTCAGACCGACATCATAATGCCCCAATATGACTGTTCACTTCACTGTGGCTTCCTTTAGCCTAAGCCAGGGATTGGTCACTAGTGCTGTAAATGGCAAGTAGTATAACTGTCCCTTGGCATCCATGGGGGATTGGTTCTAAGACCCATGTTCAGATATAAAAACCCCACAGATGCTCAAGTATCTCACATAAAACAGCACACTATTTGTATATACCCTATGCACACACCCTCCCATGTACTTTAAACCATCCGTAGATTACTTATGATACCTAATACAATGTCAATGCCATGTAAATAGTTGCTATACTGTATGGTTTAGGACATAACGGCATGAAAGCTGGTGTTCAGCAGCACGTTCCTAGCCCTCCAATTCCATTTGGCACCAGTTATCCACAGTCTGGAGATGCACCTGCCAGTCTCCAGTTGTTTAAAACAGTGTTTTGACACCAACCATGGTGCTGAAGCTCTAACTCTGAGATGTTAGGAGGTCTAATCCATATAATTAATTATGCACACTTTTCCCACTGGAATATAAGCTCTGTGGGGGCCAGGAGTCCTGTGTACTGCTCTGTACTCAGCACCTGGCAAAGTGAGCGCTCGATAAATAATCAGAGGCAACCATCATAGATCTACGTAACTACATTTTCCATCTGAGGTTGGTTAAATCCACAGATGTGGAACCCACAGACACAGAGGGTGGAAAATAAGTGCTTTTTTGTCTTTGTAGGCCATACAGTCTCTGTTGCAACTATCAACTCTGACACTGTAGCAGGAAAGCCACAACATGGAAATGAATAGGTGTGGCCACGTTCCAATAAAACTTTATTTATAAAAACAGGCACCGGGCCACATCTGGCCTATGGGCTGAAGTTTGCCAACTGTTGGTCTAAGCACATAAAAGAAAACAAATGTAAAACTAGAGAAAGGACAAGATTCAAGTTCCAGAAACTCTGCAGGCATGTATGAAGATCTCTAATGATCTAACCCTATAACCCAACTGATTCATTTACTCATCCAGTGATTATTTATCGAGGGCTCACTTTGCCAGGTGCTGAGTACAGAGCAGTACACAGGACTCCTGGCCCCCACAGAGCTTATATTCCAGTGCGAAAAGAGTGCATAATTAATTATATGGATTAGGCCTCCTACCATCTCAGAGTTAGAGCTTCAGCAGCATGGTTGGTGTCAAAACACTGTTCTAAACAACTGGAGACTGGTGGGTGCATCTCCAGACTGTGGATGACTGGTGCCAATGGAATTGGTGGGCTAGGAACAGCTGCTGAGAACTCTGGGGAACCTGACTCATCTACGGTTTTCACTGAGGAACATACTTTTCAGGAATACGAGGACAGTGTGGCAAATTGAGATACAAGTGCTTCTGGCCAAGTTTCAGATGACCCAGATAATTCTATTTCCCCACGGCCATGTTCATACTTCCCACGTGTGGCCAAGGTCTTGGTTGTTACAAGAGGCTCAGCCTTCCCAGGAGACGCTGGACAGCGGTCTCCAGCAGGTGCTGTGAGCGGGGCAGACGCCACCACTACCCTATGCACTGAAACGAGAGCCCCCGGGCACAGAAAAGTATGTCTGGATACATGTACATTTGCACAGAATCCTGACGCAGCCGCTGGATGACGGTTTTGCCCTGGTTTTAGAGTTAATGACCGATCCCTTCTCAGTAGGGAGGTAGGGGAAAGTCCTCCACCCGGAGAGAATCTTCCTGTTCCCAAATCGCCGTGTGACACACTGAGACGACAGGGGTCGTGAGGGTAGGTCTTCGCACACAGCATTTCAGGTGAGGGACATCAGCGCTGAGCCCAGCTGAAGCCTATGTCCCACCTTCTACATGAGCCCTCTGTGCCTCAGCTTCCTCACTAATTCAACACGGTTGGCAGTGACGTCCAGTCCACAGGACGCTGTCAGGAACACATGGATGAGCTACACGCAGAGCACTTGTTACAGGTTGACCTGTGTTTTTCCCAAATTCCTGTTACAGTCCTGACCCTCCCCCAATTCTAAGCCTCAGAAAGTGACTGTATCTGGGTGCAGGGTCTTCAAAGAGGTTAACTAAGTTAAAATGAGGCCACTGGGATGGGCCCTACTCCAATGTGACTGGTGTCCTTTTAAAAAGAGATCAGGATACAGACACAGAGAGACCACGTGAAGACACGGTAAGAATGTGGCCGTCTACCAGCCGAGGAGAGAAGCCCAGAAAAACCACCCCTCTGACACATCCATCTCAGACTCCGGCCCCTAGAACCGAGAGGAAATACATTTCTGTTGCTCAGGTCACCAGGGCTGGGCGCTTGGTGACAGCAGCCCTGGCGCAGGAGCACAGCAGCGCTTGGAAGAGAAGGCACTGGTGTCGCCTTCTGCAGAGACGCCGTGCGGTGAGGCGGGCACAGGGGGCAGGTCTGGCCGTCAGACAGCCCTCAGTTCAGACAGGGCAGTTGGCTGGGTCCCTGTGGGGCTCGGTTTTCCCATCCACAGGTGGGGCTGAGGCTCAGGGTCATGGGACAATGTGAGCATGGCACAAAATAGAGCGTGAAGCACCCAGCACCAGCCCTGGGCTGCAGCAACTGCCCGGAAAGCGGGAGCCAATCTTCCGGGTCAAGACAGACAAGCCACCATCAGCCTGGCTGAATGAAATCTGACTTTTTCTCTCCAAGGCCATGATGCCCCAGTAAGTGAAGCTTCGGCACCATTTTCCAGCTTGACCCACTGCTCGCTTTTGGCTGAACCAAGAAAACAGACCCGGCCCATGAGAGAATCAGCACCAACCCCAGTGGGTGTCATGAGCTCAGATCTCAATAGACTTTGACTTTTTAATTTTTGTTAAAATGTACCCAGGGAATCTACCACCTGCACAGAGATGCAATAAAACACAGGATGGGCACAGTAAAAACAATGGCTGTAGGACGTCAGGCATGTTCTTCCTTAAAGCCCTGGGCCACCCAGGAGGAGGATTTGAGCCCCCAGGTGCCCAGGGGACTAACCCAGGGTGACTGTTTTCACGGAATCTTTGTGCAGGGATCACACATGCATCAGAGAGGGGAGCCCACGTGCAGAGCGGGAAGCAACGCTCAGGCCTCGCCCGGGCCAGGCAGCGAGCCCCGGCAGGGACTCATCTCCAGGAGTTTCTGACAACAGGCGGGCAGAGGAGGAGGCCCCCTCTTTGTCACCTGCTAATGGTGTGTAAAGGAAAGCAACTCTCCCTGCCCGAGGGTCATTCGCAGCTGATGGAAAAGCTCTGTCCAGAGGCAGTCTGGCGAGATTTTCAATCCAATTTCTCTCGAGTGAAAGGCTAACAGGATAAGATCGCTCCCTGTTAACAAGCTGGATTGTGAGTGAAGTCCCAGGGCTGGGGCGAGAGATGAGGTCACCAAATCAAGAGCTTACCTTGCAAAGCAATCCAGTCCAAGCCCTGGGTCTCCGGGCCTCCCTCCAGAGCCTGTTAATCTCGTGTTGAACATGCCCGGCCCTGGCCACTATCTGTCCGAACATGTAGGTCCTCCAGCCCAGAGTCCCACCCCAGTGTTTGCAGCCAGGGCAGCTGGAGCCAGGAAGGCCTGTCCGTCAGTATCCAACAAACCTCTCGGCGTGGGGAGAATGAACACACCTGAGAGCTAAGGCCTCACAGGTGACCCCTTTAGACATCTTGTAAATCGGACAATTTTCTCATGTGGTTCCCTCCACCGCTGCAAATCAGGCATGAACCACAGTGACTGTAAATATATTAGGCATCTTGTCCTGTCCAGGGGTGACAGCCACTCTCCTCCTAAATAGCCCTGGCTCCCCAAACCCACAGTGAACAAATATCGGGGGGAGCTGGTGCCCATCAGTATCCCAAGCCCCACACTATGCATGGGGGTCTCCCAACCCCCCGATCCTGTGTGGCGGCAAGGGGTCCCACACACACAGGTGTCCGGGTGCAGCAGAATCCACGTTAAAGGTCTCTCTCTTTAATGCAAAGGCAAACTCTTAAACTCCTCCTGACCTGATCCGCCTTCCTGAGCTGGTTTCAACTTGACCCAAAATGAGAATTCAAAAGTGATGGGCGATTAATTCAACAAGCAAGTTCAAACTGGTCAACGGTTTTCAATGCGGACAACGCTCCTGGACATCTACTTTTGTAAACGGCTTTATTGGGGTGTAACCGATACACAACACTCCGCACGTATTCGGTGTGTACGATTTGACACGTCTGGACGTGGACACACACAACAAAGGCAGCAGACATGCCCATCAGGGCAGGACTCCGATCATAGGAAGCTCAAAGACAGACACAACTGACCTCAATCAGCAGAGAGCAGCGGAGTAAGGGCTGGGTGGGGCAGTCTGACTGGGGTGGGTGGCGGGAAGCCTTCTAGCAGCTGAAAATGTTTTATATCTTGACCTGGGTGGTGGGAACCAGGGGTTGCACACATGTAAACATTCATCATGCTGCATCCATAAGATTTGTGCACTTTATGATAAGTTACACCTCAATGTAAAAATTGCCAATCATTTACTGAGTATGCACCACATGCCAGAGCTTACACACTGGCTGTTGGAACAACATCCTCGTGGCAGACGCCAGATCAGAGCGGTGCCTTTCAAGATGCCAGGTGAGCCTGGGAGGTGCCGCCTACAAGGAGGGGAGACACTCATCATCCCGCTCCTCTCGTTTCCTAACTTGCTACCTGGCTTGGGTGCTGCAATCAATCAATCAATAAAGCAAACCTCACTTTCCCAGTCCCCAGCATTAGCTTGGGAATACTGAGAAAGAGAAATAAAGCAAAAACAGAACAGAACGTCAGGTTTCCAGAAATACAGCCCTCAGGAACAACTCACTTTCACTAAAGCCCTGAGAATAAAGACAGCCCTATCAGAGCAAGGTTGGTGAAACCCAAGGGATGCAGAAAAATTCCTCTGCGGTTCCCGTGCTGTTGCGGCTAAGATTTCCGGACTTCAAGAGACACCATTGTGTACAAGGAGCTTGTAAGGTGGGGAACAAGATTCACGCCGGGAGAACACAGAGTCCCAGGCAGACAGAATCCAGTCTGGGGTTTGTGACTCAGGCTTTGACGACTGAGCACCTGGGTTACCCTGGCAGGGATACCTCCCTCCCCAGTAATGTGCCAGTGGCAGATCCCAGAAGTGGCCACCAGGTGGCGTCAGCCCCTCACCTTCCCTTCCTGGGCTCCGGCTGCAGGAACTCCAGGCTGCGGCTGGGGACTTCAAGAGAGGCAAAGTCCCTGTCCCCAGTGGACCCTGAAGCCAGCCCAGGGGACCCCAGAGCAGCCTGAGGAGGCAAGAACTGTGGTCCTAATCTGTCCCTGAAGTGGAGCCACGCTGTCCGTTGCAGGGCAGGGCAGGGCAGGGCAGTGGGGAAGAGCTCAGACCCGGCTCTCCCCGACCGCAGGGTCAAACCGGCTTCCAGAAGGCATCTCGAGCCCTTTCTCCGGGGAAAAGCAGCATCGCCGGTTACAGAAGCCCCATGATGACCTGTTGTGAACAATGAATACCATGCCACAAATAACTGGGGAAGGTAAAGATAAAAAGCTCAGTGCTTAAAAAGCATTGACAATCCCAGTGCTAACCCTAGTGGTGCCCACCCTGGGGCAGAAACCCCAGTAGCACTCAAAACTTGGGGCTCCTTTTCCCAAAGGGACCCCCAAAGTGACTGAGGCTCAGGTCCCACGAGACGTGGATCTGCCCCTCCCTGGAGCACAGAAAGTGCCTAGTCCACAGTGGCCAACCGGCGTGGTCTGTGCTCCATTACACAGACGACACAACTGAGGCTCCAGGACCCGTGAGAAGAGGACTAAGCAGGGACTTCCACCTCTAGGACCACAGCCGGCTGCCCTGTCAAAACACCGCTCCAGTGTACCAACGTCCCTCCCCCCTCGTCTCTATGGAGACAGGTTAAACAAAGGCAGTTGTGCAGATGAACAGACCTGCCTTCAGGGCAAGTGGACTCAAGCATAAGCAGCACTCACTCCTGGAAGCCCGAGGATTTATCAATCACGCAGATGCGAAGGCGGGCAGCCCTGCTTTTTATTAATACCGGTCCACCAACTCAGGGCCCAACATTCTCCAGCCCCCGTCCTGGCAGAGACCTGGACACAGAGCTCCAACCTCACCCATCTCTCACCCCTCTACTCTTCCAAGCACCCTGCACAGCCTCCCCGTGTTCTTCCTCCTCTGCAGGGTCACATGACTCCCCGGGTTTGTACTGTCCCTTTGTCTAAATGGTAAGCATGCCACTGGCGGGAGCCTGTGCTTTTGTTCTTGTTTTAAATTTAATTTGTGCATCTCCACTCACCCATAGCGTCTAGTGCCTGAATCTGCATTCAGTAAGCACTCAATAAACACGTCTTGCTGCTGCTGCTGGTACAGGATGTGTACGAGGGTGGGGCGGAGTGTTGACAACTGGAAAATGAGAGTGTTTCAGAATTATGGAGCAAATGAACAGGGAGATGCAACGTCTATAATAAATATATCTCTGAAGAGCCTTAAAAGAAATCAATGAAGCACAACATCAAAGTCCCGGGGAGTCATAAATCAGCAGCCTGATAGACAAAAGTGCATCTGAAATCATTTAAAGTGCACCAGAAATCATCTATGTCTGAGTAATTAGAACACGTTGGAACGACTCTGTGCCATTGAACTGAAATTGAGCAACATAATGTTTATGAAATCCCTGTGGACTTGGGGAGAAAACCAGAGAGATGAAAGTTGCACTGAAAACTCTCCCACCTGCCCAGAGCCCTCCTGCACCGTCCCCCGGGGGGACCTAGGGGGAGACAGAGTTTCTTTTTAATCTATGCCCAAGTTTGCTTTTTCCTTCTGGTTTAAAAACGGCTGCAGTGCCAGTTGTTGAGGTAAAATTGCCAGTCCCAGAACAAGATCCCCCACCCACCGCCTCCAAGGAGGGGAGTCTGAGATGAGACAGAAATGAGACAGAAATGAGACGTAGAGAGCGTTTTTCCTGTAAGAAGTGGCTGCCTGTGGCAAAAAAAGGGCTGGTCTTGCTTCTCGGTTCTCCTACAGGATGTGACACTCCCTCCACAGCCCCACGGAGGGGAAAACCAGAGGGAACTGACCTCGGCCAGGGAGCTGGGAGCCTGGAGGCAGCAGGATGAACGTGCAAGGCAATTGTGCAGGAGGAGAACGGGAGATGGAGGAGGGAGATGGGAAGGAGTGACTTCCGTGCCCCTCCGTGGAATCCAGGCATCTCGAGCTCTCTAGGAAAAGCAACCCATCTGCCTTGACTGCAGAGTAAAATGAGGATAAGGCAGGAACTTGAACTTGCAGGCATGAGAAGCAGCACCCAGGTGCATCAAATGCTCTTGTGATCTCCCCACTCGATGAAGGGACCCGGCCCCATCAACACGACCCCAAAACAGATCCCGTCCCGGACCACCTCCTGCCTCAAAGACGACAGTCTGAACCGGTCCACGAGTTGGATCTGACATTCCGGTGTCTCTATCAGCTCCCGGACACTGAGAAATGAGAATCCCCGCCTGGGTGTGACTCCCTCACCCCCTCTCAGTTCTAGACTACTTACAGCCTCAGCCTCTGGGAGCCACAACCTGGGCCGTGCCGTGGTCCACGCCTGCGAACCCGTTCTTCCCTCACCTACCGTGTGGCGCAAGCAGGTCACGTGCCTCACCAGGCATCAACGCGCCTGTCTGGCAAATGGGGACAGGAAGGACCACGCAAGACGCCGCCACAATTGCCCGAGGCTGCGTGAGTGAAAGGCAGCCTGGCACGCAGTGAGGACGCAGCACTGCTGGCGGTGGCCGAGTCTCCCGCTCCCTCTGCCTGCGCGTCTGGAATGTCCAGGCACAGGTGCGGGGACACAGGGTGAACAGAACGGACAAAACCCCTGCCGTCCTCGTGGTGGGGAGGAACAAACCAGCAAGTAAGTAATGCAGAGGACATGTCAGAGGACGCCCAGTGTTGCTGAGGAACGGAGGGAAGGGTGTGGAGGGGGGCCCAGAGGTTTAAATGGCGCCACCGGCCAGCTCTGCAGAAAAGGCGATGTTTGAATAAAGACCCTAAGAAAGCGAGGATGCAACTATCAAGCTGATGTCTGTGTTGTTTCCCCACCATCTCCCCAGCTCCTAGAATTGTGCTTGGAATGAATTAGGGAACCGATAAAAAAAAAGTTAGGAGATAAACAAGCCTCAGGGAGAAGCATTCCTGGTCAAGGGAACAGCATGTGCTAAGGCCCTGAGGTATGAGGACCACGGAAAACAGCTGAATGGAATGCACCAGAACACTCAGGGCTGCCTTGTACGTAACGGTTTGGATTCTGGTCATGGAGTCCCACCTGGTTTGGCCAAGCTCTGGCCTAGAGTGGCCCTGAGTCATCTTTGGCCACTCGTGGGGGGCTTCTCTACATGCCTGATGCCTGCCAATGTTCCAGGACCACCCTGCCTCCATATCCTCGGACAAGACAAAAGCCTGGACGCAGACCCCTCCTCTGCCCCCAGCAGGCGACTGCTCTCCATGGTGGGGGGCGACGGGCATTCACATTCCACCCCATCCCAGACAGGCCACAGCGCTCCATGTGCTTTGCTGGTGATGGGGCAGACTGATGGCACATTGGAAACACATTTAAAAGACACTCCCCTCCTTTCTGTAAAACACGATAGCATCTCCCGATCCCGGTAAGGAACATCTAGCTCAAATCCAAGCCATGGGCCGGGGCAGGGCCCAGTACACGGCGGGCGGGTAAGCCGATCAGGACGCACACAGCAGAGCCCCGTCCCCACCCCCAGTCATTTTCTTTCTTAGCAAAATCATTACTGAGAATATCGAACTCCCGTACAGAGACCTATTTGCTCCCCTTATCTTCCCTCCATCTTCCTTGATTAAAAGCTATGTGTGATATTTGTAGTTATCAAACATCAATATTTGGCATGGATTTGTGAGATGGATATGTGGGGAGGGAGAGAGTCTGACCATTTCTGTAAAGGGTAAAACCTTGAGCAAACAGACCGCATTTCTTATTAGGGGCACGGAAGAGCAGAGACTCATTTCAGAAGGGACCGGCCGGACCACACCCCGCCAGGCCGTGCGCAATCGATGGCCGGGGCCCGGAATGAGATCCTCACTGTCGTAGGGGAAGCAGCCACCCGTAGAGGACAGGGGCGGGCGAGTCCAGCAGCCCACCTGACAACCGGGAGAGGTGGCAGAGCTCGCAGCCCTCTTCCCTGAAGAGATCAGGTGAGTCCCACACTCACACTGGGCAGAGCTGGAATAATAATGAGAATGATAATAGTTAAACATGCCCCAGTGCCCTCTCCTAAGGCTTTACTTGTATTAACTCATTCAATCCTCGCAACCACCTGATTCATCAACTCTACAGATGAGAAAATCAGGGCACAGAGAGGTCAAGGCACTGGCTGAGGCTTCCACAGCGAGTTGAGTGTCGGCTCGGGGCCAGTTCCTGACTGTGTACCGGACGGGCCCACCACGCTGGCCCTCTGTCATGCAGCCACGCCTGCTGCAGAGCCCAGCCGCCCGGAATCACAGCACACTGTGGGAGCCCAAGAGCTGCCGTCATTCCCGTCCTCTGCCCTCCCCGGCCACCTGTGGAGCCTTGACAGAGTCAGGTGGAACCCAGTGCATCATAGGTGGTGACAACCACAGCCACCCCTGGAGACCGGGGACAAGCTACCCCACACACACTCACAGGCCTTTGCGTGCAAGGGGGCTCACATCCAGTCGCTGGTGGCAGTGATCATTGCACAGCTACCGCGGAAAGCTTCTGGGTGGCAGCTACTCAGACTAAACACGTGCCTACTCTGTACTCAGATATCATCCTAGGTACATTCCCAAGAGAAAGGATCACACGTGTCCACCAAGCTACAGGTGCGAGAGCGCATGTGGCCCACACTGACGACCCAGCTGCTCACAGCGAGAGGACGGACGCATACGCTCCAGCACGATCGCACGACAAAATGCTGCTCAACGTTAAGAATAACCACGGACGCGTGTGACGACAGGGGTCAGTCTCCCAGGGAGGGTGTCGAGGGAAGGAAGCAGACACGTGTGTCCTGCAGGGGGCCGTTTATAGGAAGTTCGTGAGTAAACCGAGTCAGTCCTGGCGACGGGAATCAGATGCACAGCCAGTGTTGACCGGGGGAGGCAGGAGGGAGCTTCTGGGGTGCTCCCGGCCAGCAGGGCTGACGCTCTCACTCATTCACTGCAGCAGCAAGCACTTATTGAGCGCCTGCTGTGTTTTAGGCCCCCGTCGGGAGACGGGGAGAGGGAGGAAAAGACTTTGCTTCCCCGCCTGGCGTTAGACGCTCACGCCGAGACCTGTCGCCACGTCACCAGGGGCACGGCCGGCCGTCCTCAGAGATTCGGGAAAACCCTAACCAGATTCCCCTTATTTGGCGAAGGCAGCAGAGACGACAGGGACGCTCCCGGGCCGCAGGCCCCACGCCGTGGTGCCGGATCAAGCGCGCCACTCGGCATCTCGTGCCGCAGCCCAGCTCCCATTCCTTGGTGTCACGCGCCCGAACCGCGGGTGACACGTGGCAGGGGAGAGTTTAAGCCTCCGTGTCACGCTGCCTCAAGTGCGGCTTTGTCGCCTCACTAATGCCGTTATCTCGTCCGCACACTTGGTTCTCCGCCGGGCAGATGCCGCGCAAACGCACGGTAGCGATGAGGAGCGGAGTGAGCCCGGGAGCCCGGTGTCAAGCCGGGGACCCCTCTGCCCCCGAGGCCGCTCCAGCGAGGAGACAGAGACAGAAAAATGCCCAGCAGGGCCCGAGGCTTCCTCCAGTCGCTCAGCCTCCTAAGCCGGGCCGGAGAGCAATTTCTAAAATGCAAATCGGATCAGCACAGGCACCGGCGTGCAACCCCGAGGTGGCCCGCACCAGTCACAGCAAACACCAACTCCTCGCCCACGAGGAGCCCCAGGACGCACCCGCTCTCCCGGCAATCCCCAAGGCCCCCCCTCCTGACAAGGAGACCGAAGTCCACGCCATGTCTAGCGGTGCTCCTTCTCCTGGAGCCCCCGTCCCCTGCGGTCCGTGTTTGGTGACTCCCCTTCGTCCTTCAGGACCCTAAGTGTCCCCTCTTCCATGAAGCCTTCCCTGACTTCCTCTTTGATCCACCCTTGAATTTCATATTTTGACTTCACAAAGAAGCAACCAGACTGTGCCTCGGTTACAGGTCATTTTTATTCATCGTGTGTCCTCACAGACTGCGAGCCGTGAGGGTAGGGTCTGGGCCTCGTTCCTCTGTGTCTCTTCCTGCTCTTAGCAGTGACTGCAGCAGTGTGTGTTTAAGGGGAAGGAGGAGGACACAACAAGGGGAGGTGGAAAGAGAAGGAGGAGGGAGGGAGGAAGGAGGGAGGAGAGGGGGAAGAGAGGGGAAGAGAAGGGTGGAGGAGAAGGGAGAGGGAGGGAGGCATTTCACGGATGGAGCCCGGTGCACCAGTGGGGTTCAGGAAGGATCCCCGGGTGAGTCTGCCCCGGCAGATCGTGATGGGTGGCAGGAAGCTAGACAGTCAGGCTGGGTGGTGACGCGCACACAGGTCAGCAGTCAGGGATCAGGACGTGCGGAGACGGCAGGACGGGGCTGGAGCAGCAGGAGGTAAAGCAGGAGGGCTCCCAAGTCTGGTCTGAATGCCCAGCTTGGGTGGAGGAGGGAGCACCCTGCTCTCCGTCCTAGCCCTGTGCGAAGTGGCTGGAAAGGGCGTGTCGCGCTCACATGGGGCTGAGCAGTTGGACAGTGGCAGCCTAGAGACAGACACGCCAGGGAAGAACCGATAGGCTTCGAGAACTTCAGACTAGGGGAGAGAAACGCAGAGGACATTGGGAACAGGGAGAGCGGCAATGGCTTTGAGCATGCAGGAGGGAAGTGACCGGGCGGGGCGGGGCAGCTAAGGGCCGCGGGGAGACAGAGGCAGGGTGGCGCTGTGCTGCCGCGCCCCCTCCCGCGCCCAGGGCAGACACTGCTCATCAGTGGTGCCTCACGCTCCTGCCCGCACACTAGTGCCCTCAGCATCCGTGACCAGGACTGGACCTGACCCCCACCCCCACTCCCACCCCCACCCAACTGGCGTCTGTGGACGAGGTGCTACCTATGGCCCGTACCTGGTCACAGGCACCGTAACCTGGGACCCGGGATTTGAGGGCTCAAAGAGCCTGGAGACCCTCATGCTACAGACACGGAAGCTGAAGTCCTCGGACAGCTGGTGGCACAGCCAGGGACAAGATCCAGTCTGACATGCCAGATCTCTTCCATCTGCATTTCGCTGCCTCTCAGAGCGTGAAACGGGGAGCAGGCCCATCAGAGCACCCACGGCAATGGCTCACCGGAGCAGACACGACAGACAAGCCTGCCTCGGGAAGAAACCAGCGGCAGGCCTTCAGTCAGCTCTCAGCAGAAAGGCAGGCTGGCGTGGGTGTGGGCGGGCGGGCGCGGCACGCAGCAGGAGCTTCGCGCCCGTCCCTCCACACGGCACAGACCACTTTTGCCAAGTTCCAAAAGGTGGCAGCATTCCATTAAATATTCATCCGCAGAGGCTGCAGCAGGGCACATCCCACGGAGGTGACATGGGCAGGAAGGTAAGGTGACCAGGTGACCAGGGGGTCAGGGGGCTAGAGAGTCCATCGCTGACAGGGTCTGGCTCCTGGGGGACCCGTGAGCCCTTTTCTGGAGGAGGGACAGAAAGAGCAGGATTTGGCCCCAGAAAAGGAGACAGCCAGACACACGTCAGGGTCATATGTGAGGACAGACGCAAGCGTGGCCCCGTGTTCACGCCACGTGTAACCCCCTCCACTAGGGTGTGGGCAGGATGTGTGACTTAACTTCTAACCGGTGGAATGGACGATGAGGCCATCCCATGAGCAGGTCGGGACGCACACATAAGGCTCTGTCTCGCCAGCACGCGCTGCAGAGACACTCCGGAGAAATCGGGCCGCTGCGCCGTGCACTGCCTCTCGGAGCTGACAACCTGCGCCCTGCACCCAACGGAACCGAGTTCTTCCAGCAACCAGGGAGCTCAGAAGGGGACCCTGAGCTCCAGATCATACCCCAGCCCCTGCCAACCCTGCGACTGGAACCTTGTGAGATCTGGGCAGGGAACCCGTCTCAGCCACGCCCAGACCTGTGGCCCCCGGAAACAGAGAGCAGACGGGTGGTGTTGGAGTCCGCCAAGTTTCTTATGATTGTCTGTGCAACCACAGAAGATGAATTCAGTGCATTTCTCCTACAGGAAAGCACAGGAGGGCTGGAATAGGGCTCTGGAACGAGGCAGAACACAGCGGACATGTGGGCTCTGCCTTTAACCACACTGTGTTCGTACTATAATCAAGAAAGAGAAAAAGTGAGAAGAGTCATGTTCTTCGTGTCCCGGGTGGCGTCACCTCCATCAGTGCAGCTCTGCTCACTCCAGAGCGAGGCCTGGAGGGAGGGAGAATCTGCAGGTTTCTCTCAGTCTCATTCCCCACGTACCTTTTGTCACATGACCACGTGACCATACATGGCTCCAGTGTTCACAGACGTATTTCATTCACCCAGCATGTCACCTGTGCACAACCCCTTCGTCTGGTATCTAAGCAAATACCCGAGTCTACTCTAACAGCAAGCAAAGTGCAGCTGTCTTGGATGCAGCAATTGGTCTTGAACCCAGCGTCCTCCAACGAGACCTTCAACAGGTAACCCTGACCAGGTATGATTTCTGCCTTGCCTGCTAACTCAAGAATCAACTTCACGCCTAAGACAGGAGTTCCCAGAAATGCTCCCTGCACCACCACGCAGAGCCAGGTGGCCTTCCCCTCAGCATGGGAGACACCCCCATCTGACTGGGACTTCCAGGTGCATCCCCTTGCTAAGAGACTCTGAGCAAGTCCCTCTGTTCTAAGCCTCAGTTTCCTCACTTGTGTATAAGAGAACGGGGACATGCTCCTCCCTGCTCCAGACAGCGAATGAGATGACGCGTGTGAGCCGCTGAGCCGCTTCCTTATCCCGAACTCCAGCGCAGTGCCCCTGCTGCATTCAGGAAATGCCCCTTCTGGAAGGTGGTACCGAAATGGAGACTGCAGGTCAGAACCGGCAGAGCTGGCCGGCACCGCAGGGCCTCAAGCAGGAAGGCCGGTCAGACGCCAGGCTCGAGGCGCTCTGCGTCCTGGGGCAGCCACGGACCCAGAGTGTGTCCACAGGCCTCTGTCTTGCAAGCCTCATTCCCCTCCTCCCAAGGGATGCCAGTATTTCCATGGCAACTGAGAACCAAACTTTAGTATGCCATCAGCTGTCCTGGCAAACCTTCTTAACGGTTCAAAACCGACTGCTTAATTTTATAAATAGTCATTAACAATATCATTATTATTACTACTACTATCAAGGAAAATAACTGCTCACTGTAAAAAGAATAAGAAAAAGCAGATGAATCCAAAGAAAAATGTGAAAACCACAACTGAAGTGACCTTCCCACCCGCCTTTATGATGTCTCTCCCTGCACTCAGAGCAAGGGAGAGCTACGCACATAGTCGCACGTAATTGGAATCATACAACACAGGCTGTATTTCTCACTCTACGACACGACATGAGCATCTTTCCAAGTCAATAAACATAAATCCTCACCACGAAACCCTAGCAGCAGCCCGGAATTGGACTTTATGGATACACACGATTTACTTAAACAATCCCCTATTGATGGATTCTGAGGGTGCATCTGTTTAAAATCGTGTTTGTATTATTATACAATCGCCCCCTCAACAGATAATCAAACACATCTTCTCACACATGGATCACCGTCTCCAAGGTGCAAATTCCCAGACGGGTGGTTAACAGATCAAAGAACGGACACGTTTTACACATGGAAGCGGGAAAGGCAACCCGCCCTCCAGACGTGGTCGAGCCCGCCCGCGCTGCCGCCCACAGAGGTTGTGACAATGACAGCTTTCACCTGGGACACATCCCGAGGCGAGGCAGGAAGCTGACCCGTGAGAATCCCGCCAGAACCCCAACCAGGGCCCTGTGACCTTCAGCACCTGGCGAAGGGGGCCGGGGTGTGTCAGGGCCACGGGAGCATCACAGCGTGAATCTCAGCAAGCCCCGAAAACTCCGCAGCTGGAGGGAAAACCTGAGGAACAGCATCTCCGCTTCTAGTACAGACCTTGGCCACGATGAGGCGGGGCCCGGGGCTGGGGGTTCCTACCCCAACCCGACTCAGCTGACAACCCAGGGACGCTCTTCTAGGTGCTGGGAAAATGGAGACAGCTCAGCTACCTTGATCCGTTGCAGACAAGTGGCATCCTCAACTACTCTCCCTTTAAAAGCTTCAGCACCCCCAACTTCAGGACTCCTTGGCAAGTCATGGCTCCGTACCTCTCTTCCCCATCTGCAAAATCGGTTTAGTATTTTTAGGTTTTGTTTTGTAGACTTGGTGTGAGGTTACAAGGATCCCGTGGGGAGCTATGAGTCATGATTATTTAAAGATTACAGAGTGTGTAGGAGCCAAACTCCAAGGCAGCTCTCCACGGCCCCCCTCTGGGTGTCCAGGCCCTGACGGCAACCCCCACAGTGTCGTGAGGACTGGGTCGCACGGCCCATAGCCTACGGACAGCACAGGCGATGGCATGTGACTTCGAGGCTAGGTCATAAAAGGCATGTGGCTTCTGCACTGCTCTCAAACTCTCCTCTCCCCCACCAGGTTTCTCACCCTGGGGGATGCCATCTGTCATGCCCTGGGGACACTCAACCAGCTCTGCACACAGGGCCACCCGGCTGAGGCCTCCTGACAATAGCTGTCGCGTGAACCACCTCGGAAGCGGACCCTCCACCCCAGTCGAGACTTCGGAGACTGCAGCCCAGCTTGGGAGAGACAGCACCCCTGAGCAAGCCACCCCCACATCCCTGACCCACAGAAACTGTGGGATAATAAATGCTGTTGTTCCAAGTCACAAAAGTTCCAAGGTAATCCCCACGTGCAAGAGACAGCAGATACACCACGTCCCTGAGCTCCATGAATCGCTTTCCCATCTACAAAAGGGAGAGGCTATCTCACAGGCTTGCCGTGAAGCCACAAGACTCCAGGGTGTCCATGGACAGGGTGGGCTGCGTGGCTGTGGCACAGTCCCCCACTTGGGGGCTGGTTTCCTCACGCACACACGAGGATGGAAACGGCACTTACCTTGCAGGGTCACCGAGAGGATGCTGTGAGAACAGAGAAGGACCACCCCAACAACTAGGAAGTGGGCCGAGCAAGCCAGGCGTGTGGCTGTCATTTCCCATTGTCCCCTTCCTCTTCCCGGTCCTCTCTCTGCATCACAGGTAGACGCTTCTTCCAGGGGATCCACCAGTGAATTTCATTACAAAAGCCCAGCCTCAGAAGTCACTTGGGGGCACAGACAGGGTCCGAGTGGTGGGTCCTTAGAGACTGTAGTTGGAACCAAGTGTCTGCAGAGATTTGGGGCAAATCGAGGGACGTGTGCCAACCCTGGAGCACACGGACAGGCCCAGGGACGTGTCAACACCTACGGAGAAAGTAACCTACTCTCAGCCACCCACTCACCCTATCACGACGTCCCGCCATGTCTACACTGTTGTTTCCACTGTATTATTTCCATACCACTGTCTCTTTGCAACATTAACTCATGTTGTTCATTTTGCTCAAATATCTTCAAAGGGAATTTCAGACCCCCACTATAAATGGAAAGCCAGCCCGACTGCTCTAAAGAGACCATCACAGAACTAAATACAAAATGACTGACACGAAACGGCAGTCCGTGTGCCACTGAGATCATCTCATGGTCACCCACAACATGGGAACAGACACACGGCACGCACGATGACCGCATCGCCAAGAGGCTGGGCACGTGTGATTTTGGAGCTTGCGGGGAAGGGGCTTCTCGGCCACCATGTCTGGACGGATAGCGGAGGACAGACGCACAGGACTCCACCAGCGCCACCCACGGCCACGTGCCCCTATGACTCCAGGTCCAGCCCTGTGACGCACGCCCCCAGAGCACGCAGTCTTCACCACGAGGACAACCAAATGCCACTAAACGTCCTTCCCACCCCCCCTGCAACCCGGGGCTCTCACGCCAGGAGGTTAAGGGGACCAGGCCGCGGCCCCTCCTCCAGCCACAGCACCCCAGACCCCTTCCCCAGTGGGCCTGGTCCCTCCCCAAGGGCAGCCTCAGCCTTCGCACAGCACGCAGAGGCCGAGAACACGCCCCCGGCGCTTCCTAACGGAAACTGCGCAGGCGCCCGGGAAAACGCATCCCTGCAAACCCGGTCACTTCTGTGGCAAGATCAGTTCCAGGTGGAAACCATGCTTGTGACGGATGACTCAGACCATCCAGGAGGAAAGGACGCAGAAGTGGCTTCAAGACCTCATCTGTTCAGCAAATGCTAGCACTTACTGCGTCTTGCGGACCGCTGCTGGCACCGGGGAGGAGGGCCGGGCCTTCAGACGTGTAGTCCTGGCAAAAACAAACAAACGAAAACAGGTTGGAGGGTCCAGGTTGCAGAAGAAATTCTAATTTGGGGTGACCCAGCTTAGCAAGATCCCAGAATGTCTCCCCACGCTGAGCCACGGTGCCCTCAACCCCGTTCCCTCTGCTCAGCCCCCAGAGGAGTCAGGGCCCGCACCGCCCAGGCCGGGGGCCACCAGCCACGCGTGGCAACCGAGCCGTGTGTCCAGGCGGCGCTGAAATGTGCCCCAAGCACTAACACAAAGTACACAGCGGGTTCTGAACACACTGCGAAGGGAAGGAATATAAAATAGCTCATTCATATTAATATCTCATTAATATTTTCATATCGATTACATGTTAGAATGACAATATTTAATAATATATAAAAATAAAATAGATTTCTGTTTAAAAATGTAAATATATGAAGACTAACTCAAATAAAATTTATCATTACAATTAATTTCATCTGTTTCTTTTTAATTTTTAACATGGCCACCAGCGAGTTTTAAATTGAGTCTCTTGATTCTCCCGACACTTCCACGAGGCAGAGCCGTCTCCCTCCCAGCCTGAGACACCCCTGTCCCTGACTCTCCACCCCAGCAACAACGGCTGGAGCTTCGGGAGCCCCTGTGCTTGGCGGCGCTCTTTGTGCCTTTCCTTCCTCGGTCCCCACAAGGAGAGCAGGGAGCGGGTCTCAGGCCGGCCCACGTTGCAGGTGGAGCAGCAGCAGGGGTCGGGGCTCGTGCAGGGTGACAGGTGCAGCTGCAGTGAGCCACGGCCTGGACCGAGCCCTCCCGATGCAGACAGGGGGTGTGAACCCCAACCTCGTATGCACCCCAGTGACTACATCCGTGTCCCCCCGCTAGGCAGGACACACAGCGGAACGTGAAAGTTGGTCACCAGCAACTCTGGGCAAATGCCAAAAGCCAGCAGTGCCTGAAGCTCCAAATGTTCATCAACCAAGAGTCAGTGGGGCTTTGGCCCGGAGTCAGCCCTTAAGCCGGCTGGGCAGAGAGAGGGTCGTGTGTTCACGCAGGGGGTGCGGGTGAGACAGACAGACTGACAGAGAGATAGAGAGAGACAGAGAAGGGGAGGAGCTCCTCACTCCTTCCGGGTCCAGCCGTGAGGGTCACCCAACCACCATCACCTGAGGTTTCTGTCCCTGCAAACAGTTCTGAACTCACACCGAGAAGACGTGCATTGCTCGTTGTTTCCCTCTCTGCCGTTTTCCAGTAGATGCTGATCATGGAAAAATCTACTGACCAGAAAAGCAAACCTGTGTCTGAGCCTCTCCTTCCTCTACATGGAGAACGGTCCCCATGCCCCGCCCCCAGTTTACTGCAATGAATGAAGCAACTTAAGCACAAATCACGCCCCTCCAGGGACGGCCCAGAGCAGCAGCCCCAGAGGAGAGGGAAGGGGAACATGTCACCCATGCGGTGGCTTTGCTGCCAGAGACACTAGTTTTCCTTTGAGAGAGTGGCCTTTGGCCCAGGAATGTCAGCTGTCTGTCGCTTCCTTCTCAGCCCAAACGCGACAGGTGAGCCAACAACAAAGGGCGTGTGAAGCCCAGCAGCAGACGTCAGCCAAGTGATGAGACTCGAGTGCTGCAGATGCCCAAGGCCCCATCCACGGCGTGGTCCTTTCTCTGGAAGGGACCTCCCCCAAGCCTGCTGGACAGACCACTTGGGACTCACTCTCAAGTATGACCCCACTTGGGGACCTTGTTGCCAGAGGAAACTCCAGCCAGCTGTCCCCTGCAGGGCTGTCTCCGTCTCGCGGCCCCTTCCTCCCTTCCCAGCCTCTCCCACTAGTCAGGGCCCCCTGCCCCCAGCCCTGAGCCAGGCCCAGGACCCGGTGTGTCCTACTTAGCTGCCTGCCCCTCCTTGCCCCGCACCCAGTTGGTGTGAGCACAGGGCACCTTCGTCCTGGAAGACAGAGGACGGCAGTGACTCAGGCTGCTCGCTTTGAAAGATCTCTCTGTTCTTCCTGCCACCTTCAGACCTCTTCACACCCCGAGACAGTGTGTCCACCCACTGGGATGGGCCCCCGCCTTCTCAGCGCAGTCCCCGTGGCATCCTGAACAAAGCGCCGGCTCTGTCCCCAATCCCTGTGCCCCTCTCTCCTTCCTTATGTTGCAAACAGTGACATGCACATGCACGTTCCAGGTCGGATGGAGCAGAGGGCAGGAAGCGGACCCAGGCTAAGACATGCAGCCTCTCAGAGACGGGACGCGGCGGCTGCCTGACGCTGTTCTGGTGTCCACAAAGCCTCGCTCTTTCCCCTGAATCCTCACTATAAACTTTCATATCTTTTGACTTGAGCTGATCCGTCCTAATGAAACTTCTCGAGGGGAGAGAAATTTGGCTGTCGACCCTCCTTAGACCCTAAACCAGGGCCCTGAGCCCGGTGCCTTCCCGGCCACTGCCCGACCCTCTTCTCCGAGCGCTTCCTCCTCTCCCCAGCCCCCTTGGTGGCCTAGCGTCTGCCCTGGGACCGTGGCCCTCCCGTGCTTCAGTCTGCAGCTTTCGGAAGCTGGGACGTGAATGCCCCGCAGAGAGGACTGAGCCGGTTTAAACCACAGCTGAGGCAGACAGGCCGTCAGGCACCAGGCTCTCGGGGTCTGGCGAAGGCTAATGTGTGCTCTCAGGGAACACCGGGAGGCGGCGTTAGAATACGAGATTCTCAACGTAAGAATGACCCCTAAAGGGTCCATCCCTAGGTTACCAGAAGGCCAAGACCACAGCCCTTTAAAGCTTCCTGAGCAATGGACAGAGGGGTCGGGGGTGCCGGGCACACGAGTTCCCATGACGAGCCACCTGCATGGACTGCAACAGTGCAGGCTCCAAGCCCAGGCCCAGGTGACCGAAGCCTCCGTGTGACAAGCAGCTGTGGGGTCGGGGGAAGGTGGGTTCCCAGGGGTGGAGCGGGAAGACCTTGCGGGGCCTACAGCTATGAAAGACAGATGGGGCCGGGGCCGGCAGCTCTAAAGGGCCTAAAAGGTTCTGGCCATGAGGATAGGACCTTCTTCCTGGGGAAGTGTGGATGGCAAGTTGACGAGGCTGGATCACAGCCTTGGGATGTTCATGCACCAGGCACCTTTCCTCCACACCACAGAAATACCATTCTCTAAATTAAAAAAAAAAAAATCAAAATAATGACATACTGCAGTCAAATCATGTAGGATTGTATAATCTAATCTCAGGGTAGCAGAGAAGACCTTTTTAATTATGATTCCCAAACCAAAAGGCTTTGAAACAAAAGACTAAAGATTTTGCCAACATAAAATTTGATGCATGGGCCGGGCGCGGTGGCTCACGTCTGTAATCCTAGCTCTCTGGGAGGCCGAGGCGGGGGGATCGTTTGAGCTCAGGAGTTTGAGACCAGCCTGAGCAAGAGCGAGACCCCATCTCTACTATAAATAGAAAAGAAATTAATTGGCCAACTAATATATATAGAAAAAAAAATTAGCCGGGCATGGTGGCACATGCCTGTAGTCCCAGCTACTCGGGAGGCTGAGGCAGCAGGATTGCTTGAGCCCAGGAGTTTGAGGTTGCTGTGAGCTAGGCTGACGCCACGGCACTCACTCTAGCCTGGGCAACAAAGTGAGACTCTGTCTCAAAAAAAAAAAAAAAAAAAAAAATTGATGCATGAAAAATAATACCATAGCCAAAGGAGAAGACAAAAGGCAACATGAAAAAAGTATAACCAATGGAACAAAGGGGTCACTGCCTTCATATGTAAAGAGCTTCCCCAAACCAATAAAACCACCAAAGGCAGTCAACAGGAAAAAAACAAGCAAAGGGGATCTACAGACCACTCACCAGGGAGATGGCCACGCATATGCCTGTTAGACACATTTAGGAACCTACATGATCCTCATAATGAAGACTTCACTCACAACAAATGTAAACGAAGGCAATATATAATTTTTTACTGAGACTTACAAACATGAACTTTGGGTAAAGTATGACAATCATAAGGGTATAAGGAAACAAGTGTTCTTATCCACAGTGGATTTTCATATGGGTCAGTGTTTTAAAAGTGGATGATACTTAGACTAGTGATTCCATGTTTTGGAATTTCTGCTATTTAAATGTCGATATCCACTGAAGCAGTTTTTGTGATTACGAAATAGTGGGAACAACATAAATTCCATAGTTCAGAGACCAAGCAGGTAGGTTATGGTGAAGCCGGAGACCCTCCGCTAAGACAACCAGGCGGCTCCGCATGAAATGACAGGGACACAGCACACACACGGTGGCAGGGCGCCCCGCCACTTTCGCTCGCTGCTTAAGAATGTCTGCATTTCCAGACCCGCACTGAAATCTTCCGCAGACAGACGAGCAGCTGATGCCCAAAGAGAGGCTGATTTTGGAAAGAGGCACTAGTTGGCTGGGTAGGAGAGAAACCAGTTTTACTCTTCTGACCCATGAATTCTGTACTCTAGGCATGTATTGTTAACTAAAAATGTCTATTCTACCTTGAAATTTTTATTTGATTGAAAAAAATAATTTAAGGTAAAAACATGTGACAACACTAGCAAGAATTCTTTGGGTAAGGATTCATTTCTTGACATTTTCTGAAAAAAAAGAAAATTTAGTAGTTATACTTCGGGGTGTGATTTAGGGTCACTTTGGAGGACAAGAGTCCAGTCAGGGTGTCTGAATGCAAAATGCTGGCACTGGGGATGTGTTCGTGGTTTTATCAGGAGCTGTACCCTGGTGGCGCAGCGGCCACCACTCTCTGTCACGGTCCCAGAGCAGGCAGCACCAATCAATCCCTGCGCTTTACTGCCAAGGTAGACGCGCTCTCGGAATCCATCCCAACACAGCCGGCAAACGGCAAATGCCACCCATCCGTGCGCGCTGACGTGAGAGTGAAAATCGAACCTCTCGTCCCCGGGCAGGGGGACCACGGGACAAAGCCACCCAGCAATCTGGGAGCGGGATCTCTAATGACACGTTTCCTTGGTACCCACATCCGGGCCTGGGCCCGGGGCTGTGACAGCCAGGCCGCCCCACCCCTGGTCCTCCGCCCATACCCCAAACCCAGGCTCCCCCCGGCCCATCTTAACGTCATCTGGACCCCGCCTGACCGTCCCCGCGTCACACCACCCAGGGCCCTGCCGGGGAAACGCCAGTTAACCTTCAGCGAGCAGCTCAGGCTGCCCTCGCCTCTCCCAACTTAGAAAACTCCGTGCAAATGTCAGATTAAGCGCTTCAGCCCTCTGCTTTTAAAATGAGAGATAAAATTTAGCTCCCTATTCCCAGATGTTAAAATCTCTGCTGCTCCCCAGGGCACAGAAATCGATGCAAGTGAGCTCCGTCTTCTCTCCCCCTTGGAACACCACCACTTCCAGCAATTTATTTGACTGACTATGCCTTCTATTACCATGTAAATTGTTTCAGACTGCGGGGAAAAAAAGTATTAATCTCCTCTCAGTAAGTCATAAAATAAAGAAATCAATTTCAAGGTCAATTTAGCCCAAATAACACCTGCTGCCCTTTTCTGTAACAGGCAGACTCCTCTGGAACGCAAGGCTGTTGTGTGAGGCATCGAGACTCGGCTGTGGAAAACCCGGTTCCCATCGGCCGAGGCAGCGCCAGCAAAGACCCGGCCTCCTGGCCCAGGAGCTCCAGCTGGGAGTTCGGGAGAAATGAGGCTGACAGGACCCAGCAGAGTGGCCCTCTACAGGCCAAGGCAGGGGAGGAGAAGGAGAGCTGCATTGGGGGTCGGGTAGAATTGGGCTCAAGGCATGAGTCTGGCTGGCCCACTGTGTGACTGTGGGAACGTTACTTAACCTCTCTGGGCCTCAGAGTCCCCGTCTGTAAAATTACTTAAAATGAGGGCTGGGTGATCTTGAAGAACCTCTCGACCCAGTCCATAGTGGAGTTTGCCAAAAGTGAGACACCCGCCCTGGAGGAGTGGCCTGAACAGCTACTTTCCTGCCTCACCAGGGCGTGCAGGGTAGTGGTTAAGGGCACAGGCTCTGGAGCCCAAACCGTCCGTTCCACTTGTGAACTGCATAGCCTTGGACCAGACGGTTGGCCTTGGAGCAGACGGTTAACTTCCATTCTCCGAGCTCTCCCTCTGGAAGATGGTGGTGAAGACGTTACCTGTTTCTAGAAAGAAAACTATCGTCCTCAGTGTGGGATGAATGAACCAGACTCAGAGGAGTCAGGTGACTTGCCCAAGGTCCCCGATCTCGACCAGCAGACGAGGTCTGTACCCCGGACCTGGAGCCTCAGCAGCTGGTGGCAGCACACGCCACACTTCCTTGCACAACCCCACGAGGGGACAGAGGCTCTCCCATGTCACACGTAGGTTCCCTCCTCCATTCACAAGCCCACCGGGGATGTGGCCACGCGCAGAATCGGGGCAGCAGCTTCTCACGGCAGCTCCAGCACCCACGGACTGGAGGTGTCCGCCTTTACAATGCCCCCCCCCCGAAAGTAGACACTTTCTCCCCACCCCACTCTGCGCCCACTGCGTCGGGCCTGGCTTACCTGACCAACGGCCTCGCCAGGTGTGCCTGCAACTTCCAGCTGCATCCAGAAGATGAACCAGGTGTCCCCAGGAGGCCATGGTACCAGGCGTCCCCAACCCCTCTCTGCTGCTGCAAAAGCCAGCCCACGTTCCCACCTGCCATCCAACCAGCTACCAAGGAGCACGTCTCACCTGCAAGATCCCGGCACTGACACCTGCACTGTCACTTAGTCGCAGTGGCTGCCCCACAAGGCCAGCCTGACTCCACTTTCTCCCCCTATGGGACATTCCCTAAAGCCAACAGGATCATGGTCAAGTTCAAGTCGGTTCAAGCCCCTCCCACTCTCCCCGGCCCACCGTGTCTGCAGAGTGCCGCCCACTGTTGGGGGATGGGGGGGTTATGTGTCCCAGCCTCAGCGCAGACTGTGTCCCACAGCGTTAACACTGATGCTACTACGAAGTGCCCCGACCTCCCAGGATGCAGAAATACAAAGGCAGGTGGCATTAACTGAGTGTCGACTATGCCATCCAGCCTGTGATCCCGCAGCCGGCAGAAGCAGGAAGGGGACTCGGGTTCCGCCCCACAATTCCCAGTCACTTACAAATAAAGCTTTATTGAGATATGATTCATATCACATACAATTCTGTTGTTTAAAATGTGCAATTCGATGGTCTTTAGTATGTTCACAGATATGTGCAACCATCGCTGCATTTTTAGAACCTTGTCATCACCCCAAAAAAGAACCCCCGTGCCCTGTAGCCATCCCCTCGGTCCCCCACCGCCCAACTCCCATGGCCCCAAGTGAGAGCCGGTCTGCAGAGGGCGGTGGACACCCTGCCCCAGCCCCGCCCATCCCCACATGGCCTCCTCCTCTGTGTCTCTGTGCCTCCTCCTTTTCTGTCTCTTACAAAGTCACTGGACTTAGGGCAAGATGATCTCGTCTTCAGACCTGTAAACTAATTACATCTGTAAAGACTCTATTTCCAAATAAGATCATAGTCACAGGCTCCAGAGGTAAGGACTTGGACGTGTATGACGGGAGCCACTATTCAGCCCACTGCGACACACAAGCAAAAGGTGCCCAGGGCTCCACCCCATACGAGACAGGTCAGGCTCTCCAGCCATGAAGACTGAGTATCTGTAGTTCTCGAACCTGCCAGGTGATGCACGGCCAGGCCGCGCACCCCGGTCTCGGCACTGAGCGAATGTGGTGGTGGTCCTGCAGGGGGATGTCTTCTGGGGAGTCGGGGTGACCCCATGAGGAGGCAGGACATCTGCAAGTGGCCGTGCCAGCCTCCCCACTGGGAGACCCCACAGCTCTCATACGCCATGGCAGCCCCCAAACCTCTAACTGTACGCTCCAAAGAGAGGTGCGTGAATCAAACCACAGGATGCTCACAGAGAAAACCACCAGCTGCATCCAGAGGGCAGCCGCAGACCCAAGACCCTGTCGGTGTGTACAAGTTTCAACATCCCAACAGAGCCAAACGGTGGAAATGCCCTCAATGCCCATCAACTGACGATGGATAAATGGGGTCCATCCACACCATGAAATATTATCCAGCCTTAAAAAGGAATGGATGAGTGATTCATGCAACAAGGAGAGACCTTGGAAACACCGTGCTCAGTGAAATGAGCCAGTCACAAACCCCATACGTTGCGTGATTCTATTGAGATGCCGTGTCCAGAGCAGGCAAATCTGTACAGATAAGAAGCTGATTTGTAATTTCCAGGGACTAGGGAGGGGGGAGAATAGGGAATAACTGCCCAAGGGATAAGGGGTATTATTTGGGGGAGAGAAAAATGCATTGGAACTGTTATAGATCGAGGTGCTGGTTGCCCAACGTTGTGAATGCATTAAATGCCACTGAATTGTTTGCATCAAAATGGGCAATTTTATGTAACATGAAATCTACCTCGTTAAAAAAAAAGACAAAAGGAATCCCAAGAGACCCAGACTTTTATCCCTCTTTTTGTGCTTTGACCACAGTTTTTCAAATAAAAATAAATATACAAAGCCACAGACTCCTACATACATCTGCACAATCAAAAGTAGCTTTCTTCTCCATCTCAAAAGCCATTAAAATTAATAGGGTCTGTATCGGGAATGTCTGACAGAGTCCCAGACTCACTGAATCGAGACACAAGCACCAGCAGGAGCAGGACCGCAGGTCCCCGTGCAGCGAGAACCTCAGTCCCAGGTGAGTGAGGTGCGCTTGACAATGGCCACACCCTCTTGTCCCCTCCCCAGTTCAGAGACAGCCTCCAACACCCGAGGGGGGTGACCACACTCGGGGACAGAGCAACCCACCAGGCTGTGCTGCCCTGCGAGGGGAGATTTCTGAAAACAGGAGCTGGAGACGGATGACAAATGCCAGTCTCGGAGGGAAATGACACTTGATCTCCGTGCCCTTGCGCGGGAACTTGCGGTGTGAAAAACGCCCATCAGCAAATGGGCAACGGCGGTGGGGACAGATGCGATGAGACAGGGGAAGGCAGGACATAAAGAAGTCTCGGCAGGCGGGAGGGAGGAAGGGGAAGGGTGTATACTTATATAATGTGTGCGGTGCGCACCACCTGGGGATTGGACACGCTTCAATCTCTGGCATGTGGGGGGGGGCAGGGGCAATATATGTAACCCTAGCAATATTTGTACCCCCGTAATATGATGAAATAAAAGGAAAAATAAAAGAAGTCTCAGCAAAGACGGGGGCGTCGCCGTGGTGATGAAGGAGGCACTAGCAACGTGAGGGGCAGCGAGGGGCAGCTCGGACGTATTTCTGGCTCAAGCTGCTGAACGCAGCACTGGCTCTCCCAAGGATGGGAGCAGGGCGGCCGGGGAAGGGAGCCTTCTCGAGATGAAGCCGGGGAGAACAGCAGAACAAGTGAAGTGTTAAATAAATACTTCCCGGGTGTAATCAGGAGGGACAGCACTCAAATGAGTTTGTCTGACAAGGGCCTTTTATCCACTCTGCTCAGGACTCCTTCAGGGCTCCTGAGAGCAGAGGTGTCAGTAACCCGCATGACATCACGGGCCACCGAAGCAAGAATGGGACAGCTCGAGCCTGGGGGACCAGACAGGCTGATTAGAGGGACGTGGGCCAGATTCAGTGGGACCAGGAATGCCCGGGCAGTCTTGCGCTCTCTGGGCAAGACTTCTCTCCCAGAGAGAAGTCGCTGAGAAAAAAGATGGCACCACAGAGAAACCCTACATCCCGGAGGTTAACGCACAGGCGCTAGACTGGGGCAGCCGGCACCGGAGACCCTGCTGTGTGTTTCAGCAGGTGCGTGACCTAGAGCAGTGAACTCCGTTTCTACGAGCCTCAGCTTTCCCATCTGTAGAATGGGGATAACAGCCCTCATCACAGGACGCTTTTAAATGAGACATAAGAGCCCAGTAAGTCTCAGCTGTTAACCATCCCCATTTCACAGAGAGGGAGGTGGAGGCCAGGGTGGTTAAACAATGTCAGGGGATGTCCCTAACCTATGTATTGGCTTTTGCTGTGGGGCAGGGGAGGGATTTTATGCCACAGATTGTTACAACCACATTATTTGATCTGACAACCTATAAACCACGCTGCCTACGTGCAAAAGCAGGCTTGACCTCGCCCTTGCTGTGCGACCCTGGGCATGTTATGCTCTTCTCTGTGCCTTGGTGCCCTCATCTGTCAAAATGTGGATGAATGGCCCTTTTTCGTGAGGGAGTGAATGTGTGTAAAGGACTGAGAATGGAGCCTGGCCCTCAGTTCCTCGATAAACGTGGCTACCCATAGTATCACCGACTTTTGCTCGCCTTACAGACAAGGCCCAGAGAGAGTAAGCAAATTGCCCAAGGACACACAGTTGAGGAGGGGCAGAGTCTATCTGAGTGTGGCTCACACGCTTCTTTCCTTTGTACTTGGAGCTCAACCAGCAACCACCTCTTCCAGGAGGTCCCCGGACCCACTGAGGCACAGCAGGGTGGACAGGTTACGATGATGTGCTTTCAACCCAGAAGAGCCTGGGTTCAAGTCCCAGCTCTGCTCTTGCTTTGACCTTGCAGGGTTGTTTAAACCCTCTGGTCTTGGCTTCCTAGTCCCAAGGAGGGAATGCTGTAGCGCATCAATTCCTCCGTATATGGTTAACGCCATCGTGACTAGCTGTTTCCCGCTGGCTGCCGTCCAGCGCCCAGTGGGGAAGGTGAGCCACGGATTCGGCTGAGCTGTGTCACCGCGTCCTCCCACTGCGCTTGCTCCGCGGGCCTGTGCAGCCACAGCCCCGGCCCAGATGGCCCTCATTCCTCACCCGCCCGTCTCTACCCCAGACTCCCTTCCTGCCGAACAGCCTCGTGGGAGTGCGGCCTGATACCCGGGGGGCCGGGAGGAAGCCAAGTCCCCGGGATTAGGGCTCCCCAGAGACTGTCTGCCCGCAGAAGAGGGAGCTGTCAGCTCTTTTAACAGTGAAATAATTGCAAGTTTGAATGTGGATTCTATACCGAACAACTGCAATTAGAAGCCACCTTCTGTTCAGAACAACTGCTGCGTAAATGTAATCCCTGCGTTGTGCATAAAACCCCAAATGAGTTTCCCAGTTTTGCTTTCAACCACACTCACGAATCTCCATCAGAGCATCCTCCGTTCTGCTCACAAAGCTCACAGCACATCCTGCCTCTCGTGGGCTCGTCCCTGTCCTGAGAGGATGTACAAATGCCTCGCCTGGGCTGGCGAGGCCTGCATGTGGTCCGCCTCCAGCATCTGCTCCGTCTTCTCCCTCTACTCTCAGCCCTCATGAGCTCCAGCTACCCTGTCTTTCACCTCCCCACACCAGCTGTCACCAGCTTGGAGAGATCTCTACACCCGTTGTGCATCTGAACTCCTACACATCCTTCAGGTCGAAGACCAAACATCGCCTCCTCTGGGAAGCCTTCCCTGATGCTCCACACCCCCTATGAACGCCCTGTGACGTGCTCTTGCAGCACCGTGCACATCAGCCCCGTGGCACTTCCTACAGCTTGTAATTAGCTACTTGCATTAGCTACGAACATGACGGGAATAATTACAAAGTGGCTGAGGGCCTCCCCCACTGACCGGAGCGCCCCAGCCATGTTTGGATGCTGCTTGGTGCTGCCCCTGCTGGCGCACAGTGGGTACTCAATGCGTATGTAAGAGCCTTTAATTATGCAAATAGTTATTCTTCCCAACGAGAACATCTTGCTGGAGGTAGGGCCTCATGCCTGCCGTGTTTCTGCTCCTCACAGAACCTAACACAGTCCCTGGCATATAAAAAGTGCTCCGTCTGAACTGGCAGAATTTTAAAGCAGACTCATGCTTTAGCTTCCGTTTTCTTTTTTGTCAGAAACATGCGAATTGGAGCCCAAGGTGGCCCTGCCCCTTCTCCGCCAGATCCGTCCAGCGCAGTCTGCCAGGGCTGTTAACCGGACGGCCGAGTTTACCTAGGAAGACGCACGCCCTCTCCAGCTCATTGAAAACCCATCCCGGCCCCGCGTGCTGGCTGACAGCCCTGAGTCACCGTCACAGCCTCCTGACTTCCTCCCCGAGGAGCTGAGACAACGGAAAACCGTGTCCCTCTCGGCCTATACTCATCGTCCCCATGGAGCCGGAAGCAACAAGCACGGGCCAGCCGGCTCTGCTGTGTGAGGAAGGGGCTGGTCACCACGCAGACATCACGCCGTGTGGCCCACAGGGCTGCCCTGGGCTGGCGTCCCTCCACGTTCCCTTCTGTTACACCTGAGTGCAGCGGCCCCCCTCCCAGCCCCGTGACCAAAGACAGGGCAGCGTCGGAGGCCACGGAAGGTGACGTGTCCACCTGTCAGGTGCGTCCCAGCGATCCCTGCTCCTCGGTCCCCAGTGTCCAGAGTGATTCCTTGTACCAGGTGGAACTGACGACGCTGTGATCGCAAATACAAGGCAACCCCACACCAACGGTCTGCACCAGAAGAGAAAGAAGCTACACAGCGGGAACGTAAAGAAGGAAGCTACCCAAAGTGAAAGCACTTTCCCGACCAGGGGACAGAGAATTGAGGACCCCCAGGTGGTTTCCTGTCACCACCTGGCCCGGGGAGGGGTGGCAGCAGGTGCAGGTGCAACCCAGTGACTGCCAGGTGTTCTGCACTTTCCCGCAGCCCCTTCCCCTGAGGGGTCCCCAACTTCTCCACCCCGAGGAACCCCCTCCTGGCCTGCACCCACCACCTGCAGATTTGGTCCCTACCTAACACATCCCCAAGGGTGGCCAGCATGGGGGCCCAAATCCACATGAGGCAGGTGTTTGAGGGCCAAGAGCCTCCCGAGGAGATGACCAGTGCTGAAGCAGGACCACCTGGAGTGGGCGCCTCCGCCGAGCAGCCCTGGGCCAGCGCACCCAGCTGGGCGGCATCCAAGTCAGTGGGGGCGAGGTGGGCAAGTCTGTCCAACCCACGGGGAGAGGCAGCCACTTCCCCACTCCTCGAGAGGCTCTGCAAGCTCCATCAGCACTGACCACACAGAAGACGTGCCAGGCCAAGCTGAGACCCCTGCAGCTGGGGATGTTTTCCCGAAAGCTCGGCTACCAATCGGCCCTGCAGCTGCTCCCGGATCAGGGTGGAATGCACTCGGCCAGCACTCCTGAACCCCAAAAAGCAAGACTCCACTCGCTGCTTTCACCCACTATCCATGGCGGGGGTCCTCCCAGGCACCATCACCTCGCCAGACCCAGGGGAGGCATCTGGGGATGGGGAGACAGGGTCCCTGCCCTCTTGGAGCTTATAAGCCATGATGGGAGGTGCAGAGGATGTAATTAAAAAATTAACAGGGCAAGTATTGCGGGGTAAGTGCCATGAAAGGAGAAGTTCAGGGAGCCCCGAGATCTTACCTGGGGCATCAGGTCGGGGAAGGTTCCCTTAAGAAAGCCCCCAAGGATGGCAGGAGCTGGCAGAAGTACCGCCAGTAGCAATCCTGGCTGCGGGGGCGTCCGCCCAAGGCCCAGGGCTGGCACTCTGGAGAGTGTGGACAGCAGTAGGAAGGGCTGGAGGAAGGGGCGGGGCAGACGACTGGGGTCTTAGGGGCCACGCCAAGAAGACAGCAGCAGGAGGGTTTAAGCAAGGTCAGATGTGTGTTTGAGAAGACCACCCTGGAGTTTAGGGGCACAGGAGGGGATGAGGGACACGGTGGAGGCTACAGGGGGTGTCCCAGAATCAGCAGTGCTGGGGAGGTGGCGGGAAGGGGAGAGAGGAGGGACAGGTGTTCAGCAAGTGGATTCCCCAGGACTGGGGAATTGAACGGGTGTGAGGAGCGAGGCAGGCAGGCGAGGATGGCCACAGGATTTCTGCGCAAGCACCTGGGGGCTGTTTGCGCTATTCACGGAGCCTGGGGGTCTCCATGGAGGTGCAAGTTGGTGCAGAAGATGGCGGGTGTGGCTGTGACCTTGCTGGAGAATTAGGGGTGTACATGTTTCATGCACTTTGGACCTTTGGGATTAAGGGTTGCAACAACCAGACCCTGTGGAGTTTTTTTAAATCTTCATTTAACCTTAATTCCCTACACAGTTCATTATTGGTACATCACAGAGGGTTCCCAAGGATTCGTTTAATTTCTGCTGAGAACTTTGAAGGCCTCAGAACTAACAGCTGTCAGAAATAAATTAATAGAACAAAAAGGCAGCCTTTCTCCCCCCCACCCCCGTGCCAGGAATGTTTGCAGGAAGCACCTGACCTCCCAGTGGCTTTTCATGTTTTGAAATTGACAATTCTTTCATTCCAGCCAATACCTTTCTAAATGTCAGACCACGGATGGAGTTTTCATGGTGGGGTTTGGGGCCCGAGGTCCTTCTTAGGATGCAGGAAGGATAAGGCAGCTGGAGCAAATCTCTCCCCTCCCCCCAAACACACACACACACACACCCCAGCAGGTAAATTTTAGTTCCAGGAAAGGACAGAGGCCAGGCTGCCTCTGACAGGTGAACCAAGCAGAGCAGAAGCCCAGATCATCCACTGGAAATTCTAAAACCTCTCTGCAAACTGTAATTTCCTTCTTCAACTTGACCTGGCCTCATCCCTCCTTCTTTAACATGAGGCTCTTTCGATCAGTTTGAACCAAAAGAAATTGCCAACATTTGGCAGTTTCTGACCAAAAGAAGAGCCGCATCGTGTCCTGAGCCTCGTGGCATCTATTTACCCCGCATAGCACGAACACTGACTTTTATTTTCTGCAGAAATATCAGTGTGTTTGATAACGGAGCCCTGCCCCAGACCGCACAGGGGCCGGGCTGTCAGCTACAGCGCAAGCACCAACCTGCCATGAAAGGGTGCCTTAAAATTTAAGGCACCACCCTGCCTTAAAATTTTGAAAGCAATCAACTGCAGGCCACACTTGGCCTCAGGGGTCTCCAAACCTGCAGTGACACAACAGTGGTTACAACCGTGCTGGGGCACAGTCCCACGTGAGGCGCTGCACTGGCCTTGGACGGCAGGTTATTATTCACTCTGGTTGACAAAGACGAGCAGGAATGAGAGCTCACGAGTACTCATTATATGGACCCCAATAAGGCCCCATTTTCCCCACACTGAAATGCCAGCTGGCGAAGCCACACACTGCCTGGACGTAGCGATGTCAAGGCAAGGAGGTGTGCCCAACCCCAACCAGGTCAGGGCCTCCCTGACACCCCCAGTCCACAGGAGGAGCCTGACCCCGCTACGAAGCTGTTACAGACCCAGGCAGCCTAATAGGGTCCTCATGGCACCCCGAGACTGCTCGTTCGTGGATCCTCGTGAATTAATTACACTTCTCTTTCTCCCTCTCTCTCTCTCTCTCTTCTCTCTCTCTCTCTCTCTCTCTAGAACAATCTGCACTACCTCGGGGAAACATGAGATTGGATGAAGACGTGCCGCGTGGGGCTTCTAGGATGTTCCACGAGGAGAGAGAAACCAACCTAGAACATGCCCTGACGGCATCTCCATGAGACGACCTGGACGTGGGAGGAAGGGGAACGCTGGAGGGGCGGGGACAGGAGCAGAGGAGGAAAATGACCTCAACAGAGGGCTCCGAACCCCAGACGTGGCTCCCGATGGATATTCACAGCTTAACTCCTCTTTAATCTCGGCCCAAGAGCTGCAATAAGCCACTCTTAGAGCTTAATAACTCCTCAGCATCCAATCAATACCGGCTCTGAGAAATCTCTTCCCTGTATTTATTTAGTTCTGCAGCGCTCAGACCCTGCAGCGTCTTATTCCCCGAGATATCTGAAGCTGAACTTCACTTCCTCTGTGAACAGGGCAGCTTGCTGCGTGTCCGCCCACCAGGTGAGCCTTTCAGAAGGGGCTGTGATGGGACCGCTCCATGACGGAAAGCAAGGACGACAAGACACAAATGTGCTGGGGTGTAGGTGCAAAATCTCTAAAACCAACCTAAAACTGGCTTTGGCACTTCTCCTGGTTCCTGCAAAACCTCCTCTGGATCCAGGGGAAAGGAGCCAGGGTGTACATCGTTATAGACTCCACCTGGGCGATTACCACTACTCAATCAAGCAACTTGCAGCACTAACAGGTGAAAAAAACAACGTAGTTCCTCTCAAGGGTAGGCAGGGGAGGGCTATTTGCTTTGATTGTTTTAACCCCTCTCCTAGGTGGATATGAACTCTGGAATCGACAGACATATGTGGAGGGAGGGAGAGGAGGAGGAAAGGAAAAGGGAATATGAAGCACGTCTTGACCGGACTCTAGCAAAGGAAGAAATTGCAGCAAATCTCACCGCGGCCCCCCGCACCCCGCCAAAGGAGCAGATGCCCTCACTTCAAAGTGCAAACACGGGTGACCCATTTGCTGCAAACTTCATAGAATGCCAGCTTTTGATGCTATTATTTTTTTTAGAATGAGAGAAAATGGGGCATCCTGGCACCAGATTCTCTGAGCAATCACTGCAGCCCAGGAACAAGCTGCGTTTTATGCCGAGTAGGGCGGCGATAACTTTTCTTCCTATTGGGACGGGCTGGGGGTGGGGCGATAACTTTTCTTCCTATTGGGACGGGGTGGGGGTGGGGGGGCGGTCAGCCCAGGCAGACCCACGGAGGCCGGCTGACGGGTCACTGGTCAGGCCCACACAACGTGGCGCTTCTACTCACTGCCTGGGCCCCTGCAAGCTTCATCTCCGTGCCTGGCAGCTCCAGCCCTGGCTGGCACGGGCCGGGTGTGTGCCCCAACCCAGCCGGCGAGAGCAGGTGCCAGGCAGCGTGCCATCAGGAACATCGTCTTCCAGAGAGGCCTGGACGGCTTTGAGCCAATGAGAGACGCCGGACCTGGCTGACGTGGGGCTGTCAGGACGGTATCTGAGACGGGCACGTGAAGGACGTCACCCCCATAAATGACAGCTGTGATGAGTGATTTGCTCTTCCTCCACTTCATCTGTTTCTCAATACCTGACTTCACAGGATTAAAATTAACAAACAGACTACGCCGGGAGCAACTTAGGATGTTTTGGGGATAAAGGAAGCTCCGTAATTAGGATGAAATACATCCCGTGCATAAAGTAAAGATGCTTTGATGACCACGAAAAAGCCCCTGCATGAAACCGCTCAGCAGCGGCTGTTGTACGTCGAGGTGAACGACCTTATTATCGCAGAGTTATTTAAGTGTCCGTTTGCCATGTGCTGAGTCAGGGGTCGGGGCCAGGATCCCTCTAGCCCAGCGCTTGTGCAGCGGCGGGACGGGAAACACCGGAGACACAGCACAGCGGCTGGGCTGCCGCCATCTCCGCAGTCACCTGTGGCTCCGGGAGGCTGCTCCTCGGGGAGCCCGCCCTTTCTCACAACATGAGAAAAGCAGATGATGACTTTCGAGAGTTTCTCGAAGCCCCCAGGTTTCCCTAAGATGGAGCTCGGAAACGCGAGAACTGAAACAGGGAGGCAGGAGGGAAGCGTGAACACTTAGCACAGTGCAGGAAACAATTTTCTTACATAAAAAAAAGCAAAAGCAGCTACAGAGACGCAGTAAGACAGGCTCATGGGAGAACTGAAACCCTCACAGGGGGCCGAGGCTAAATATGTTGGTGCAACATGATTTTCTGAGTGACTACGACCAGACGCGTCACTGCTGGCTCAAACCAGACAAAATCACTTCTCTTTCTGATTTCCTTAGTTTCCTCACTTGCAAAAAAAATGAAATAGATGAACCCAATGCCCTCTTAGGTCCCTTGTAAGTACTAAAATTCCACCATTCTTAAGATTTAAAATCCGGCTATTGTGCGAGTTAACTCTGCCTTCCACCAAAGGCAACAGATGAAAACCTCGAGAGCTCATCGGGAGCAGGGCAAAGAAGCTGAAAAAGAAACAGGATTTGGTTCGGGATGGGCTCCTCTCATAGAAGAGCCTTGGGCATGGGGCCAGGATGGGGCTCAGGGAAACCCCATACAAATTGAGCCTCCCCTAGAGGAAGCCGTGACTTACTCCTGGTACATTCTGAGCCCCCCAGGTTAGTTTTTCTCCATCATACATTTCACAGGTTGCCACCTCCCACTGCACAGAACCTTCTTCCTCAACCACGAGTGACTCTGACCCCCAGGGGCCATCTCGCAATGCCATGAGAGATCCTGGATGTCATAACCAAGGGGGAGTGATGCCACTTAGGGTGCTGCTAAACCTGTGTCAATGCACAGGACAGTCTTCCGTAACGAAAATAATTATTTGGCCCCATTGAAAAACTCTGCCATAGAATGTAATGCTCATGGAGTCAGGAAGTTTTGTCTGTTGTGTTAGCTGCTGTGAGCCCACTGCCCAGAAGAGCATCATGAACATAGTACCCACTCAATAAATGGTGTTAAGGCCGGGTGCGGTGGCTCACCGCTGTAACCCCAGCACTCTGGGAGGCCAAGGCAGGAGGATCGCTTGAGGCCAGGAGTTTGAGACCAACCTGAGCAACATAGCAAGACCCTGTCTCTACAAAATACTGGGGGGAAAAAAAAATAGCCAGGCGAAGTGGCACATGCCTATAGTCCCAGCTACTTAGAAGGATGGCTTGAGCCCGGGAGTTCGAGGTTACAGTGAGCTATGATCACACTACTGCACTCCAGCTTGGGAGACAGATGACAGAGTGAGACCCTGCCTCAAAAAAAAAAAAAAAAAATGCTGTTGAAAGGTATGAATGCATACCTACATGGCTTGCTACTTCCCAGAAGGCCTATAGAGCTGCTGAGGCATGTGGGCAGGAATCTCTCTCACCGGACACAGAACAGGCTCAACAAGGGCTCCACAGGCCACGTGGATTAGGCCATTCCGTTCCCAACAAGCCATTTATTGAAGTGACCACAAGGGGAGGTACGTGTGCCTCAGATGTGCTGCAAAGGCTTGTTCTGCGTCAGGAGAGCTCTGCATGCCATTCTTGGTAGCATTTCTCAGGGAGGCTAGAGAATCCGTCCTCCTGGGCCCCAAACAGGAAAGGCCTGTTACCTTAGTGAAGGGAGTTGAAGGTGGGTCACCCAACCTGTGACTGAAGGTGTGGCTGGAATTCCACAGGGGTCTGGGCACTGATCGGGCCTTCACTGAGCAGACGTCGAAAGCAACTTGAAGAAATCTCAGCAGCAGAGCGCCAAGAGACAGTGTCTATGAGGAACCAAAGATCACTTACTGTGATCTCGAGTAGAAAATAGAGCGGGCGATGCTGAGAATAGAACACCCTCTGGCCAACGGCTAACTCGGCGTTCTGGGCCTTTGACGCCCTCTCTTACTGTCCTAAAGGCCTGCAAGTTATTTAATAAGCTTAATCTGTGAAACGCTTTCAACATCCAACCCGTTTGTGCATCGGGGCCTAACCTAACCTGGCCAGTCATCGGGCACTCGGAATGGCCAAATGGTGACACCTGCAGAATGTTTGCCAGGGACCTAAGTGTTCTGAGGACTTGAAGTGCACTAACTCGGTTCAAACCCCACCGCAGCCCCATGAGGTTGATGTGGTTGCTATCCCCATTTCACAGACAAGGAGATGGGGGTTTGGGGCATGCAGCTTGTAAACCGTAAAGCCGGGGTGGGAACCCAGACCTTCCGGTTCCAACCCGTTGTGTATGCTGTCCGCAAACCCAGCTGCACGGGGGCTCTGAGTTAGATGGAAAAAAGGAGGGAAAACAGGCAGGAAGCAACCAACAACCAAAGGCCCTGGGGCTGGGCCACGCTGCCAGCGCCCAGGTCGTGGCACCGTGCTGTGTTTCCACGCCGTGTGAGATGCTCTTCTGTGAATGTCACTGCGTGTGGGTGCGATGAAAAGGCTGATAAAACTTAAACCCTACTCCTAATTTCACATTTTCACTTAGCGGCCAAGTTCCCATCACCACGGGTTTTTAATCTTTATGGCAACTGCAATGACTGACATGACGTCTTGTTCTTTTGCTAGGAGCCGCTTACACAGCAGACAGAGCAGTATGCACCCCAAACTACCTAAACAAAAAGACCCCTGTCAGGAAAGGAAGAAGAAAAAATCCTTATTTTTCATCCCCATGCCAGGATGTCCGTAAGAAAGATCAGACAGAGGGGCCTGGGGAACGGGAAAAAGGAACTAACTCGATACCCGAAATGCTCTCTTGCGGGTGGTTAAGAGAAATGGCTTTGGTGTCGACAGACTCCAGGTCCCGCCGTTTCACTGTTTTCAGGGAGTTTATTTTCTCTCTCAATCTCAGTTTCCTCATCTGTGAGATGGGAACAGTAAGTATCTGCCTCACAGAGCTGTTCTGAGAATTCAATGAGATGACAAACAAAAGTTCCTAGCACAATGGTAATGACAGAGAATGCTCAGATCGTGTTCATTCTTATCATTAACACGTAGCACAGCTTCTGCAGAGAGCATCCTCGTCCCGCCTCACAGGGAAGCAGAGCATCAGCCAATTTAAGTGACTTCCCTGAGATGACCAAAAACCAGAGCCAGCTTTCAAACGTGTCCTTTCTTCAAAGCCCACGTGCTAACTCCTAGGACACCCATGCTGGATGGCCAATCCTTCGGGGACATTCTGCCCTGCTGGACTGATGCCTGCAATCCAGGAGAGAGGTTTCAGCCCCTCATGAGGACACAAAGGAACAGGTGTCGGCCGGGCACTGTAATCTTACCACTTTAGGAGGCTGAAGTGGGAGGATCGCTTGAGGCTGGAAGTTCAAGACCAGCCTGAGCAACATGGCAAGAGCCCGTCTCCACAAAAAATAGAAAAAAATAGCCAGGTGTGGTGGCATGCACCTGTATTCCCAGGTACTTGGGAGGCTGAGGCAAGAAGATCACCTAAGCCCTGGAGTTGGAAGTTGCAGCGAGCTATGATGACACCACTGCACTCTATCCCAGGCAATAGAGTGAGACCCTGCCTCAAAGAAAAAGAATAGGTGTTATAACTTTCCAAGTGGGTGAGTCACTGGGTGGGATCAGTGAAAAACTGGCATTCTGGAACTGACTCACAAACGGGTTTGCAAGGCCATGATGGAGCCCAGGTTGGGGCACAGGAAGGGTGTGGACGAGAGAGAAAGCCCACGCTGGTGCGGGTGGAGGAGAACCGGCAGGAAAGCGCGCCGTTTCTGGGAATTACGCCAGCCCACTACTGACAACAAAGCGGGCAGAGTGGCGAGCCTCACCCATCCTCACCTCTCGCCTCCCTCCCCAGCTCCGGAGCACCGCGCTTATCCTCACCACCTGCTGCCTGCCTTCTCCACCAACACTGACCATGGACTTACCGAAAAGAACACAGGGAAGGGGAAGGGCGGGCTTTGACGGGACTGATCGCAGTCCATACGATGTCTGATTACAGACACCCCACCGGACACTGAGCAAGGGGAGAAGTTCGGGAAGGAAGAGGAGAGCGTGTCACAAGGACATCCTGGATTTTGAGACCAGAGGGAAGGAATGGTGTGGGCGAAGGCGAGGGGTGGGACGTGCCGTGTGGGGGGAGAGCACAGCACATGGCCCCGTGCACTGCGAGCCGGAGCTTGGGGTGGCAGAGCTTTTAGGACGGCGGGGCACGGGGAAGATGGGAGACGCTTAAATGCACGTTTGTGAGCCATAGAACGATGGGCTCAGACCCGCGTCTTAGTAAAGGCGAACACTGGATATTGGTGGCAGCCTCTGGGCCAGATCACTGAGGAGTCGTCCTGGCAGAGCTGAAGCGGACACTGGGTTCTGTGTCCTCGAGACTGTGTGACCCGGAGGAAGCTCCTCACCTTCTCTGTGCCTTTGTTTCCTCGGGCATAAATAAGGACGATGACGACCCGCTCGCTCACTCAGAGAGCTGTGGGACGAACTACGGTGAGCAGACGTGATGAGCCTGGTGTGGTGTCTGGCACATCCACCATTATCACGGGTGATGGGGGGGATGGCGGTGACAGCGTGGACGGTGGCAATGAGGATGATGGTGGTGACGATGGCGATTTCATCTAGACATAGAGCCCTGCCATCCAGGAGGGCTCTTTTGCTGCTAACCTGAGTATTCCACTGCTACGGTTTGAGCTGGCTTCTCCCCCATCCACAGACACAGACGTCGACCTGGTCTGTACGTAAAGCCTGGTAGGAAAAGCGTGCTCCGACACTGCCACGCAGGTGCCACCCACGGATGCCGCGTTTTCCCTGTGTGTGCAGTGGAGACCAAATGAGTTAGTATTTATCATGCACCGAGAACAGAACTTCGCACACTGTGAAGACCTGACGCACGGTAGCTATTAACTAACACTCACGCTTAACCTGACAGACGTGAAATGTCACACAACTGCTCCACAGTGCTGCAGCCCTGGGCCACGTGTGCCCACACATCCACGGCCATGGCGTGGGATGCAGCTAGACGCCCCATCCTCCTCTCCTGGGGACAGACCGCTTCTGATTTCCCCAGTCACTCTCGAGGCCTTTCTGTTTCCAAAAAGCCAATCTGTCTGAGAGCTGCGCCTGGCACTCCCGGTCACACCTATTGTGAGGCTTACCCTGCAAGGCAGAAAACTGAATGTCTTTTGCTGGTCAAAGTGAAAGTGATCACAGAAACGTGTTTGGGTATTTGGACATCCGGCCGGTGAGGCCACTTCATCTTGATGAATTGCGACACGTGGAAATCAATCCAGGTCACTTAGGAGAACAGCTTGGTATTTGGTGTCCAAACGAATCACTGCTAATTGATTGCTGGCTATTTGATTAAACACACGAGAAGGGAGTGAGTCGATGCGGAGTGTCTGTGGGCACATTGTCCCGTGGCTCTGAAACTCCGCAAAAAACAAGCCATCCCTGAGCGTTCTAAAGCTACCCAGGTGGGCTTATCCTTATTTCAGTTGATTTTTTTTTTTAAGTCTTGCTTTTCTGCAATCTCTGGGAAATTCTCAGGAGATCTGTCAAAAATAAAACATAACATCCAGAAGGAGTGGGTACTACACATTAAACTCGAACCTCAGAGCCACCAGTTTTAACCTCTCCATCTGAAGTCAACTCCACCCCACACTTCACGTTTAATATTCTTTACATACCATGCCGCCACATGCAAATGCATATTTGATTATGTGTCTGTTGTCCATCTTCCAGACATGTGGAAAGCCGCTGGAGAGCTGCAAACCAGTCCAGATACGTCAACACATGAACCCTCAGCACAAAAGCAGGCAGTAACGGGGGAGGGGCAGGACCAGGTTTGGCTGGATTAAGACCCCTAGCCACCCACGAGGGTCTCTCCTGCTTCTCATTTCCACATGAAACGCACCTCGAGCTGACAGGTTGTCAGCAAATCTCTCAGGATGGCTACCGAGGACATTCCAGGCAGCTTTTACTCTATCATCTTCACAGGTTGTCATCAAGTAGGAGGAAAAGTGACTTGCAACTTCTAATGCACCGTGGTCCATACACACGCACACGCATGTACATGCACACGCCTACCAGTTTTCCTTCTGAATGTTAGGATATCACAGAGGCAGCTTAGCAAAAGGAGGAAGCAGCTTGCTTGTCCCACACCCTGGTTATGTGATGGCCCACCCCATCTCTTCCGCCCAGGACATCCCTGAGGTTGCGGCCATGCTAATGAACCTCAGGTGTTCCCGTTTCCTGACATCACTGTCTCCTGCTGCCCCTGATGGGCAGAGGTACTGTCACCCATGTTCTGACTGAACAATGTCCAGGTGTCATGGGCCCTTTCAAGGCCATCCCTCATCCTGAAGAAACTAGAAAACCGATCCATGCAGGAAACTGGGAGTGGCTGCCAAGGCTGTGGTCTGCCTCGGTGGCATCTCTCCAAGTCCCTGTCCGGGAGGCAAGGTGCCCGAGCAGGGTGACTGAGCACAGACTAGGGGAGTGAGGACACTGGGACTGGTTCTCAAAGTCTATTGGACAGCCTGGCCACGCCCTTTGCCCAAGACGTTTGGTTTCCATGTCACGACGAGTCTTCCCGTGGGTGCAAGTAACAAATCTATTCTTTAGGTGACAGGTAGCTGTGATCACACCTTTCGCTTTTGCCAAATCCACGAATTGCCTCACGTGACAGAGAAGGGAGTGAATGAACCTAATACTAGAAGAAGGACCCATTTCCTTAGCAACCAGGAAGAAACCGGAAGAGAAGGCCCATGCTAAATACCATTGGATGGAGATACTTCTATGTCCCCAAGAAGAAACACACGCATGTTATACAAATAAAAGCGATTATTATTCTTTCTCTCATTAGATCAAAGACAATGAGATAATCCAAGAAGGGAGGCAGAAGGACAAGTTCAGTGGGAGGAAACAAAAATTCAGTCCAGGGAGACAGCACCATCAAACGGCCAAGGAGACACCATGGGTGGGGAAGGAAAGAAACTCCCTTCCCCGCTATTTTTAACAACCATATATCGAGTACCTGGCACAGTGGATAAAAGGGATAAAACCACATCTAGCTCATAGCCTGGTGTCAGTGACAGACAAAAGCACAAACAAAGCGTGTAAGAGACCAGCAGTGGATTGATGGTCACCAAGAGCTGCAGTGGGAGGTGAGAAACGGGACGTGACTGCTGAAAGGTGCAACGATTCTTTGGGCCTCATGAGAATGTTCCAAAATATACTGTGTTGCTGGCTGCAGAGCTCTGTGAATGTATCAGAAACCCCTGAATTATGTACTTTAAATGAGTAACCTGTAAGGCATATGAATTGTGTCTCAATAAAGCTGTTATTAAAAACAGAACCCAAACCAGGAGCAGGGGAGTCTGGCCAGCTGCCTACCGAGCCAGCTCGTGTACGCCCAGAGCATGAGTTAGGAGTCCCCAGCCCTCTCAGGTTAGAGGAACCCCACAAACCACCCTAGAAAAGCGAAGCCAGTTTTATGGAAGTGTGTGATCCTCTGATCCCAACTCCAACTGCTGGGGTCCTCCTGTCTCCCCAGCGGCCCCCTCCTCTCCTCCTGCCCCTGGAGGATTTCTCCACACCCTCCTGGCTGTTCCACAGCAGCCCTGGTCCCAGCACCTGCCCTCAGAGCCCCGATCTAACGCATGACCAAAGTTGACAAGACCAAGAGGTTCTTCGCTGAGTCCTAACCCCGGCAGTTCCACTATATAGGAAACAGGCAGCTTTCTCGGGCAGCTGTCTGACTTCTAAGCAGAACTGCTAGACGCCCCGGGCCCTCCTTGACATATAACTGCAGACCTCCAATTTCCACATTTGGCCACGGATGGTGTCCCCGGAAATAAACTCGGATGGAGCAGAAATAAATCTGTTCCATCAACTCTTTCTTCGTTCTGAATGATGAGAAGTCATTCTGACCTTGCCATGAGCTCAGGAAGAACTTTGCCTGGGAGCCAGAGACAAAATAAGCGCTGAGATTTCCAAGCTTCTCGCCCTGGAAATAAAAGACAGCCGACAAAAGACAACCTTCCCCATGTCCTCACACCCAGCAGCACCGTGTTGGATGAGTGAATAAACTAACTAAAGAATGAACAGGTGACAGGTGAAATTAGGTCCTGGAGAAGAATTAGATTGGATGGGATGCATTGGGAAGAAAAAATTTCCATTAATTCCGGGGTCATAATCTTAAAATTAAGTTGTGAAAGAAACGAAGACCATGGTCTTCGAGTAATTTCTACTAAAATACACCTGAAGGTAGAACAAATGACCCTCCCACCCCGAATGAAGGGAGGAGATTGTGGGGTAAGGACTGATGACCCTCATAGAGATAAGAGAATTAGGAGAATATCTACAGCAAAGAGAATGAAGGCACATGATTGGTAATAATCATCATCCAAACGTCTAATACTAAAACAGGATTGAAAATGCATTCAAAATCTTGTACTGTCACCTTTCCTTGGTGTCTGCCATGGCCTGACATTTGCATAATGGCTTTCTTTTGTACTTTTCCCCCCCAACTAATTAAGTTAGAATTCCTCGGTTAAACACATCTGCTCCCGGAAATGTCTCTGAGTCGGGAAAGGAAGAGAATGTCTGTTTCCCCACTATCTGGTATTCAGAATACAGAATGAAGAATTTTTGAGTTTGTAAAGGAAAAAAAAAAATTAAATGGAGCTACCTGCTCACTTTTTACCCAAGTCTGCTGATACCTAACGATAACTATCTGAATGAGATTTAGAATTAGTTGGAATTGATAAATATTTCAATTTGTGAAAAAAAAATAGGTTTTAACCATGGACCACAGAGGAGGAGTCTGCTCATATTTCTTGGAACCATTAATGTGTAAGATCCACCCCCCACCCCTACTCCCAAGGACTAAGGATCGGACAGCAACCCACTCACTTCCACCCTCTCCTCACCCTCCCTGCCTGACAGATGTAGACAGTCCCAGCGCTGTACGGGGAGGAGGACAGAACTGACAGGAGAGACCTGGGGATGTACACAACACCACACTGTACTAAAACCCTTAGGAAACTCCCTTTGTTTGTAGTCTGAAATGTTACTGGAGTCTAAGCATCCTACAACTTCGACAATGCATTCTCTCACCATTTCTACATCACTGAATGGCTTCCCTCTTTTCCCCAGTATATAAGATACTGTATAAGTTGCTTCAGTAGCATTATTTCCAGGTCTTATTGCTGCTTGAAATATCATCTTTTCATCTTTTAATTTCCGCAATACAACCTTTCACACCTCTCCTTCTAATTTAAAATATCTGTGGTCCTTATGAGCGTTACAATGCTGATGAGCATTGAACTTCTTTAATGTTGACATTGCAGTATCACAAAGCAAGTAAATCATCTTATCTTTAGCAGAAACAAGATAACATTGCAATAACAGCCGTCAATTTGGCCCTTATGGCTTGCTAATGTTCTAATTGTGCTGGTCAATCTGGGAGGATTATTTCATTGAAAGTTACTTTATTCTTTGATATTTTAAATGTGTTCATTTAAAAAAATAAAAGTATAAAAGATGAACAAAAATGTATTAATAAAAGGATTTTTATTAAATGCTGTCGAAAGGCTACACTTAAGGACCTAGAAGGCCACATGTGGCCTTCAGGCAGCAGTTCCCACCCCTGTCTTAGGAGTTTCTCTGGTCACAAAGGTAGTTCACTCAGGCTACAAGTCTTCAAATGTTTCTGAGAACCAGACTGTGTGATGCCCCAGGGCCTTTGCACGGGCTTGCCCATCTCTTTCTCCCACACTTCCCATGCCTGCCTCCTTCTCATGCTTCGGTTCTCAACGACAAGTTGCCTTCCTGGAGTGATCCTCCCTGTCCCCCACCAGATCCACCCCTCCCCTAAATCCTCTCTGCAGCACCTGCTCATTTCTTCGCACCATGTGCAATCATTCCCTGTTTCATTTACCTTTTTACTACCTCTCTGCAAGCTTCACGAGGCCACGTAAGCCTCATCTGCCTCACTCACCATTGTGCCCCTCACATCCATGCCTTGTAAAGTGGCAGGTGGATAGCAGAAACTCAAAAATCATTTTCGAAACCTCAAAAATTTAAAGTAATCTGGGGAAATTCTAGCTTCAGCAAAGCTCAACAAGTTTCTTCCCTGCAAAAATCCTCAGAGCCTTTAAGATACTAATATGAATTGTTGCCAACGAGAGGGAAACAAATGCAGCATACAGTGTTTCTCAAATGTATTTGGCAAGAGAACACTTTTTTTTAAATGCCATCTTTGTTTCCATGGACCACTTTGTGCATCTTGCATCCCAAGGAACAGTCTTCGGGAAGCACCGCTTCAAAGACTGTCAGTATGTGAGGTGCCCGAGGGTGACACTCGGTACGCAGCCCCAATTCTCCCAAGAGGGAAGGGCCGGCACCCTCCCAGGCACTGCCAGTCACCCCTCAAATCAACATCACCCCTCAAATATGCAGGCAGCATCATGGAGAGCAGTCACGTCCTACTTTCCAACAAGCAGAGACCGTTTTTGTTTTTTGGTTGTTTTTTTTAAGTTTTAGAAAAAAGGGGGGAAATAAGATAAATACTTTCCCATTCTCTGAACTAATGTCAAATGACCTGAAAACGTTGCCTCTGGGAGCTCAAGCCATAGAACAAAGTAGCATTTCATCTTCCTCGTCTGACAGCTCAATTTCAGCAGCTACCGGGGAGGGTGGGCAGCCCCCACCAGAGCCAGTCACGAATGTCACCGTTTACACTGAGATCCCTTTGATAACACTCTCTGTGGATGGCAGGCTCGGAACTGTTCTTCAGGCAAAGCAAAACCCGCATTAATATGACCAGGATCCCTCTGCAGACCTTACCTACGTAACCTCAAGAGGGAAGCGTGTTCTTTAACTAACGTGTGTGTCTCCATATTTCCTCAATGTAAATTCTAACACTCTGGCTTGGGCATAAATCATTGGGACAGGGTCTCTCTAACAAACCTGTCCGTATACTTAAAAACCTTCCCTACGGCTACCCTCAACACTGACTTCAAGAGAACTGCAACTATGTAACAAGTTCCAAACTTACAGTAACTTTCAATTCTACACTACTATCTTATCCACGGAATTGAAACCACGCATATTCGTAGATGGAAGCGGCAAGACCCAGGCAAGAGGGGCTCCTACCCTGCACCCTGAGCTTTAAAGAGCACCACATGTCATAAACATTTAACAATACATTTATTAAAGAAAATGTGAGCACGTCCATCTTCTGGGATTCGACTGTCAGACTGATTCAGCACAATCTGTGACCGTAAACATACGCTCTTTTGACTAGCACCATTGAAGGCCCAGGGAAATACACCTCTGCACGCTGTCCTTGAATCAAGAGGCAGCCACAGCTGGGAGTGGTGGCTCATGCCTGTCATATCAGCACTTTGGGAGGTTGAGGTGGGAGGATCGATTGAGCCCAGGAGTGCAAGACCAGCATAACAAGACCCTATCTCTCCAAAAAGAAAAAAAAAAAAAAAAGGAAAAATTAGCTGGGCATGGTGGTGTGTGCCTATAGTCCCAGGTACTGGGGAGGCAAAAGCAGGCAGATCACATGAGTCCAGGAGTTTGAGGTTGCAGGGAGCTATGACGACACCACTGCACTCCAGCCCAGATACAGGGTGAAAGAACAAGACCCTGTCTCAAAAAAAAAAAAAAAAAAAAAAAAAACGCAGCCACTTCCAAATGCCCTCATGGTCAGTCTGTGGGTTGTGCCACTGCCCATGTTGTTAGAGACAACTTCTCAGAGGGTGAGAAGAATTTGAGTAAGAAAAAAGACAAATGAGTTAATTAATTTGTAAAGTCCATTATCCAACAATGTCAGGCATTCATTCCTTGCTTCTCTTTATGTTCAAATTTGTAATTCCTTAGATATTTGTGAATAGAATATTTGGTGTCTGGGCACACGTTATAATACTAATGAACTCATTGTTCTTAAGTTTGTGTATGTGTACGTGTAAAGTTAGACACATATGCGAAACAGGACACTAACACTTAACACTGGCTACTAGATGGATACGCAGTTTTATTATAAAAATATAAAATGATGTTTGATTATAGTTGCTAAAATTAAATGGTCACCTTTATGAAAATGTTAATATAAATTTTGATTTGTATTTTTACATTTAATTTTAAAAGATATTTTTAAATATTTTAAAAGAACCTCTTTTGAAAATATGAGGAAATAATTTTATTTTTATTTTTAAAATGTATAACTTATATTCTTATGAAACTTTATGCCAGTTTACATGCTTGAAGCTCTGACTTGGGGGGAAGGAGGAACAAGGGCAATATATGTAACCTAAACATTTGTACCCCCATAACATGCTGAAATAAAAAAATATATATATACACATATGACAGTTTTATAATCTATGCATATAACAACATTCTAGATTTTATTCTTTTAGGTCATTCCTGTCAATAGAATAACAAAATACTGATAATTATAAGGCATGTCTTCAGTTTGCCAACCATCCAAACATCTTTGATCCATCCACAGGACACCTAGACATAATCATAATAATAATAACTATCTTCAATTATGTTTGATATTTTGTTGACTTCCAGTTATATAAAAACTATGCAGTAGAGTAAGCATACTTACTTTATTTTGTGGTGTGAGGTTACATGTTACTATAGGATGAAAGAACATTGTATTTAACAATTATAGCTCAATGTACAGTTTTAAAATATTCAGACATGTGACATGCACATTGCCTTTTGAACTCATGCCCCAGCCTGTGGAAGACGCAGAGATGGATGTCAAGATGGGAGAGTGTTGACCTTCTCCCTTCCCCTGGTTTACCAGGGGCTGTCACTGCTCCAAGGCCTGGGGCTGTGTTTGTTCAACAGCAGTAACTTCATTATCTGACTGTGATCAGAACAAAGCGAAGATGTTACACTCCCCTGGGGCACGGAAGCCACCTGCTCAGAAGCATCCTGAAGGGAAAGCTGGAAGGTGATGTGTTCTCTGTGTGAGTCAGTTTCCAATTCTACTTCACGAGCCAACCTCCCCAGGATTATAAATAAATAACACAACACACCCCGACCTCCGCTCACTGAGAGTTTGCAATACAACCTACGGGGAGAGACAAGAGCCAGCCTTCTGACCACACCTCTGCCCCCGACAAACCACATGGCACTGGGCAAGTTACAAAACTCCCCTGATCTGCAGTTTTCTCATCTGAAAAATGGGATAATAATGCCCCACCCCTCAGGCTGATGTGAAGATTAAGTATAGTAATCTTCAGAAAGTGTCTGGCGTGATGCCTGCCGGTGAAGAGCTCACTCAATGAGAGCAGGTATTACTGGGAAAATATGGCAGGGCACACCCCACACGCTCACTCACTGCATAGGAGGCAGCATGGGACTGAACAGCCAAGGAGGGGTGGACAAGAAACCACTCTCAGCCCAGACACAAACAATCCTCCTCACGGGCTGGGGACCACCTTGCACGGATGCTAGAAGTTCAGGTGCATTAAGCTCTAGCCACGTGTCAGACTGAGCTGACTATCTAACCTTATTTAAATTTCACCCTAATGCTATGGGGTCTGTGCTGTTATGATCCATAGTCAGAGACGAGGAAACCAAAGCTTAAGAAAGTTTAATGACTTACTCACAGCTAATAAAAACAGGAGCTGAGATTTGAACCGAGACCCATGGGGCCATGAAACACACACACTGAATCACTGTGCCAAATTGCTGGAGAACAGGGATCACGCATTGTAGAATTATGGTCCCAAAGCAGACTGTGTTCAGAGGTGTTTTTCATCTGTTCCTAAACAGCATAAGGAAGCCGGGACTTCCTCTGGCTGCAATAGCACAGTTTGGTGGCAACAAGAGGGACCTGTCTGAATGGCCCTCACAATACGCCAGCACCACTGGACGACCACCGGCCACATCCCTTCCAAGAGCCCAGCAGCATCTGGGGCTGCGGCAGATCTTGCCTGTGCCCTGTGTCCCGTCTGGGGTGGGCCAGCTGCCCCCAAGGGTGCTGAAGCATTCGGTAAGCAAATGACGGCAGCACCAACAGCCCCTGCATTTTCAGTCTGGGAAGATGGAGAAAGAAGCCTGTGGGAGCAAGTCATGAGGTTAGAGCTCCAGAAACAGCTACTTATCCCAAACCCAAAGAAAAACACCCTCAGTTCTCAAGTGGTTACAAGGGAAATCAAGGCAAGGGTACAAAGAGAAAGCTCCCAAAAAGCAGGACCCAGAGTTGCCTCCACATAGTTCCCTGAGCTCTTCATGTGCAAGAGGGACCATTTGACAGAAACAGGACACCCAGGTCCTTCTCACGGCCTAACCCTCCTTGTTCCCTGGCTGTGGCTTTCAAGAATGTATATGTGATGTGCCACTTTCTTTAAAGATGAGCCCTTCATTCTGAGGTCACGACAGCCCCATGCACTTGGTATTACTATGCCCTTTGAAAGTAAAGTGCCAATTCTTTATTGAAATGAAAGCATGAGTTACGATTGTTATTGCTGATTTGTTCATTCTTATGTCCTTATTTGGAAAAAATAACATCATTTATCTGAAATGTGGTTCATGGACTCTTGGTTTAGTGACAACAGCAGAACGAAGGGCAGGCGCCACCATTTGGTGTTCCCGAGATCTCGCAGCTCCATCCCTACCCTACTCCATCCCCCGCCTGTGCTCCCCTCAAAGGCTCCCCCACACTTGGCTCGGCAATGATGGCAATGATGCCTGCTTTGAAAATGCGAATTTGTTCCATTGCGACTGATACATTAGGGAACAATCTGAGCATAACATTTTGCGTTTGCTCATGCATGATTTCATCTTCGAGAAACGCTCGGTGAACACAGCTTTCTGTGTTCTGTTCTGTAACCAGCTGAGCTGGAATGCTAAGAAATATGCAAAATGCATGCCTGTGTGCACATGGTCACACACACACGCAAACATCTGCCGGCTCCCTCAGTTCCCCGTGCAGTGTACGGACCACGCCCATCCACACCGGGGCTTATAAGGTCCCCTCCGATTTCAGATAAAGGCCTCCACCACTCGCAGTAGCTCACAAACCACAGTCCTCAGACACCCACTTCCACACCAAACCGCAGGTCTTTTTCAAAGTCAAGCGTGATATTTATTGCACTATGCATGTATTTCTTAACGACTTGACATACACAAAACTCTGCTGTTTTTATTAAGTTTCTACCTTTTTTTAAATGTCTCACAGATGAAGTTTTCAAATGCTGTGATTCAACCCCATTTTTCTGTCTGCTACCCAGTTACCAGCAGGGGGCGCAGAAGGGAAAGCACAGTGCACCCAAGAACAGTCAAGCCCAGAAAGTGGAAGGAGACAGAGGTCCCTGCAGACTGGAAAGAAGGTTCCAGGGCTCTCCCATCCATCAACTGCACTTTGGTTCCTTCTCAACCATTTTGCCATTTGCTTACAGCCGCCCGGAAACCACCACCTGCGACATGCAGGCAGAGGGGGAAGCAAACGCCATGAGCTGCTCCAGGGCGAATCTCGGAACGTTGGGCTCCTCCAGGAGACGTCCGGGACAGGATCTGCCTGCCGCTGCTTCGTGGCCAGCATAAATCGTCAGAAGCTACTTCGGCATCCCTAAGAGATAAAGCCACCTTCTCTCCACTGTTAATAAAAGACGATTTTTGGAAACAGCAAAGAGAAGGTGTAACACAAGGAGGACATTTTTTTCCTGGCAGAATCACCCTTTTGGCTCCTCCATCTTCTTCTTCGTCCTTGGCCCCAACCTATTCTCGCCTGATCCACGAGCTACTCGGGTGTTTTCATCAAGAGAAGGTTTACTTTAGCGTTCAAGTGTTCAGCCTGTTGAGTGTTGACATATGCATATATCCGTGCATTTTCACCGCCCCCAAGACGGTGAAATGCCCATCATCCCCAACAGTTTCTTTGCACCCCTTTGTCTTCTATCCCTCTCCCCCGGGCCCCCTCCCACCCCCATCCCTCGGCAACCAATGATCTGCCTTCTGTCACTATAGATTAATTTGCACTTTTTAGAGTTCATAGAAGCAAGATTGTATAGTAAATAGCCTTTCTTATCTGGTGTGTTTGACTCTGCCTAAGCCTTTGAAATCCATCCACGTGGTTGCACGTATCGATAATGCATTCCTTTTATTGCCGAACAGTATTCCTTTATATGCATGTGCCACAAATTGTTTTCTTCATGCCCCTGTTGATAGGCATTTGAGTGGCTTCCAGTCTGGGGCTATTACAAGTAAGAAAACCATAAACATCCATGCATATGTGTTCGGGCATATGCTTTCCCTTCTTTTGGGTAAATATCTCTATGAGTACAATCGCTACATCTTATGATAGGTGCATGTTTAACCAGTTAATAAACTGCCAAACTGCTCTCCAAAGCAGTTACACCATTGTACACTCCCATAAGCAGGGCACGAGAGCTCCAGTTTCTCCCTATCCATGCCAACACTTGGTGTGGTCAGTCTTTTTACCTTTAATCATTCAACTAGATGGGTAGTGGTATCTCATTGTGGTTTTCATTTACATTTCCCTAAAGACTAATGATGTTAAACATCTTTTCATGGATTGTCATGTATAACTAATCTGCATGCCAGATGGTGAAGTGTCTGTTCAAATATTTTATTATTGAGTTTTGACAGTTCTCTATCAATTCTGGATACAAGTCTTTTTCAGACATATAGTTTGCAAATATTTTCTCCCAGTCGGTGGCTTGTCACTCTCTTCACAACATTTTTCAAATAGGGTTTTTAATTTTGGTGAAGTTCATTTTATTTTGTTTTGTTTTTAGACAAGGTCTCACTCTGTTGTCCAGGTTAGAGTGCAGCGGCATCATAGCTCACTGCAACCTCAACCTCTTGCAACTTCAAAGTCCTGGGCTTGAGTGACCCTCCTGCCTCAGCCTCCTGGGTACCTGGGACTACAGGGGTGTGCCACAATGAATGGATATTTTTTTCTGGTTTTTGGTAGAGATAAGGTCTTGCTATGTTGCTCAGACTGATCTTAAACTCCTGGCCTCAAGTGTTCCTGTTGCCTCAGCCTCCCAAAGTTCTAGGATTACAGATGGGAGCCACTGCACCCAGCCTAATTTATCAATTTTTAATGGGTTTTACTTTTGGTGAAATATCTAAGAAACTTTTGCCTAACCCAAAGTCACACAGATTTTCCTTGTATGGTATCTTCTAGAAGGCTTACAGAGTTAGGTTGTACATTTGGGAGTATGATACATTTTCAGTTAATTTCTGTATATGCTGCAAGTTATAGATTGGAGTTCATTTGTTTGGACAGGATATCCAATTATTTCAGCACCATTTGTTGAAAAGACCATTCTTCTTTAATGAGCTCTCTTTACTATTCCATTGATCCAAGAATCTATCCTGATGTCAATACTACACTGTCTTGATTACAACAGCTTTGTAATAAATCTTGAAATCAGATGTTAGCCCTCAAATCTGTTCTTTTGTCAAAGTTGTTTTGACTACTCTAGGCCTTTCAGTGTCCATATAAATTTCAGAATCAGGTTGTAAATTTCTACCTCCAAAAAAGAGCCTTGTTGAGATTGTGGTTTGGATTGCAATGAATTTGTAGATGAACTTGGGAGAGCTGACACCTTAACAATATTCAGTTATTTCTGATTTGTAAATATCTCGCCCTTTCTTTGATTCATTACTTTTTCTTATTAATGTTTTATAGTTTTCAGTATACAGACCTTATACAAACTTAGATTTATCCCTAAGTATTCCATATTCTTTGATGCTATTATAGATGGTATTTTTTACTTCATTTTATAGTGTTTATTGCTAGTACATAGAAAAACAATTGCTTTTTGTATAATGATCTTCTTGTCCCACAACCTTGCAAAACTCAAAGATGTTCCAGATTTTTTTTAAAGATCTTATTAGATTATCATATAAATCATCTTGGCATTGGCAAATAAAGACAAGTTTACTTCTTCCTTTCTTTCTTGGGTTTTATTTATGTCTCTTGCCTTATTATAGTAATTTATTTCACTACAATGTTGAATAGAAGTGCTAAGAACAGATATCCTTGTTTTGTTCCTGGTCTTAAGGTATTCAGTCTCTCACTGTTAAGTATGAAATAGAGGTTTTTCATAGTTTTTTTAATCAAATTGAAGAAATTCCCTTCTATTCCTAATTTGTTGAGAGTTGTTTTTTTAAAAAATCAGGAATGGATGTTAGATTCTGATAAATATTTTTCTGTGTCCATTGAGATGATCATGTCATTTTCACTTTTTATTTCTTAATATAACAAATTATACTGATTATTTTTGGATGTTAAACCAACCTAGCATAAACCACTCTTGGCCATCATGTATTATCCTTTTTATACATAGTTGTATTTGGTTTGCTAAAATTTTGTTTAGAATTATTTGCATTTCTATTCATGAGGGATATTGGCGGGCAGTTTCCTTTACTTATGATTTCTCTGCCAGGTTTTAGTGTTAGGGTAACACTCGCCTCACAAAATAAATCGGGAAGTATTCCTTCCTCTTCAATTTTCTGGAAAAGCTTATGTTGAACTTGTGTTCTTTCTTAAAAAATATGTGTTAGAATTTAATAGTGAAGCCATCTGGGCCTGGATTTTTCTTTATGGGAAGGTTTTTCACTATAAATTCAATCTTTAAAAATAGATACAGGGTTAATCAGGTTACCTATTTCTTCCTGAATGAGCTTTGGTAGGTTTGTATCTTCCAAGAAATTTATGCATTTCATCTATTTTGTCAAATTTATGGGCAGAAAGTTGTTCATAATGTTCCCTTATTATTTTAAAGATATAGCTATATCTTATTTAAGATATACATATTTCTTACATAAAGAAATATCTTTGGTATTTGATACTGGTTTTTTGTCCTATCACTCTGGTTGGATATTTCTAAATTTATTGATCTTCTCAAAGAACTAGCTATTGGTTTTATTGATTTTCTGGTTTCCATTTCATTGATTTCACTCTAATCTTTATTAGTTTTGCTCACTTTGGGTTAAATTTGCTCTTTTCTAGTTTTCTAAGGCGAAATTGGAGATCTTTCGTCTTGTCTAATTGGTGCTATAAATTTCCCTTTTAGCATAATCCCACAAAATTTTCATATGTTGTCTTTTTATTGTCATTCAATCTTAAATCATTTCTAATTTCCCTGTGATCTCTTTTCTACCTGTCGGATTGAATGTGTTATTTAGTTTCCAGGCACCTGGGGCTCTTACAGAGTTCCTTCTCTTGTTGATTTCTAATTTAATTCTATTGTGACCAAAGAACTTCCACAGTTATTGACACAGGTTTTATGAACCAGACTATAATCTTATTTTATCAAATAACATTTTTACCAAATAATATTTTGGTAAATGTTCTGGGTGCACTTGAAAAAAAAATCCATATTCTGCTGTTGAGTGAGGTGCTCTGTAAATGTAAATTAGGTCAAATTGGTTATATTCTGTGTGTCTTTTGTATACTTATTATTTTTCTGTCTACTCTTTATATCAATTGTTGCAAGAGGTATATTTATATACTAAACTATAGTTCTGGGTTTGACTATTTCTCCTTGCAGTTATTTCATGGCTAGTCACTGTTGTTGGTTTATTTACTTTACTTGCTCCACTGTCTTTTCACTCGCATTATTTTTGACAAGAAATCTGCTGTCGCACTTAGCTTTGCTCATCTGTAAGTAACACGTCTTTTTTTCCCTCTGGATGCCTTTAGATTTTTCTATCACCAAGTCTGAGCACTTGAATATGATGTTCCATAGCATAGTCTTCTTCATGTCTCTTCTGCCTGGTGTTCATTTAGCTTCTTACTTCTCTGGGTTATAGCTTTCATTAAATGTGGAAACATTTCAGCCACTGTCTCCAAATATTTTTTTTTTATTCCCTCACTCTCTCATTCCTTTTGGGACCCCAGTGACACATATATTAGACTCCCTGAAGTTGTCTCAGAGATCACTGGTACCATGTTCATTTTTTCCATTATTATTTTTCTATATGTGTTTAATTTTGGATAATTTCTATTACTATGTCAACATGTTTACTAATCTTGTTTGTGTATGTGCAATGCCTAATCTGCTGTTGATCTCATCCATTGTATTTATCTCTCAGATATTGTAGATTTCTATCTCTAGAGTTTTGATTTGGGCCTTTTTCTATGCCTTCCATGTTTCTACTTCATTTTTTGAATATGTTCTTCTCTGCTAATTCGAACATCTGTGTCACTTCTGTATTGGCTTTAGTTGATTTATTTTTCTCCTCGTTTTAGGTTGCCGTGGGTGAGCACTGAGTACTGGCCCCTCTAATCCTTACGAGTAGCTCTTAAAATAATTTTTAACTGCTGAATTATGTTTCCTGGAATAGGTCATTGAGTGGACAACAAGGCTTATAGGACCCTGCCTGATTAATTAACATGGATGGTAAAGTATCAAATCACAGAACCTACAAAGAAATAAAGCATAATGGTGGCCTACTTTCTTAAAAAAAACTCATGAAACTAGTATTTCAAACTGACAGTTTTGACTCTCCTTGCTAAAAATCGATGCATCTATAAATGACAGTGGAAGTGTTGGCTGGGCTTTTTGTCTACTTAAAATCTGTCCTTTCATTGTTTTCCAAGACTGAAATGTGAGGTATCTGTATTCGGAGAAATCAATATCTATGTTATTAAACTGAGATGACTATAAGCAATTCATGGGCTGGCATACAAGGGGAGGTGGAATTAAGCTATATGGAGTCAATTACTCTTGACAGACATCCCACACTCTGGACCTGACAGCTACCATCATGTCCATAAGTCTGAAATAAGACCAGCCCTCAAGAGGCTGTTTTCTTTGGACAGCTTGAATAAATTCAGTATATATTCTGATGGCAACTGAACAGCAGCCCTTTGAAACAGGTCCCTGCTTTGAACAGCAACGTTTTCCATAGAACATTCAGCTAAGAGAGAGATAACCATGCCCATCCCTTTAATTCTGATTTTTAAAAAAAAAAAAAACTAAAATAGAACTCTTTGTTTTCCAAATGAAATGGCGATACAAAGATACAAAGAATTAGAGCAAGATACACAGTAAACTTACGTGCTTTATTCTCTAACCCAGTGCTTCTTATCTTAACCGCACACCTAGAGATCATCTTAAAAATGCATATTAGGGTTCAGGACAATGAGGCTGCGACTGTGCACTCTAAAAGCTCCCGGGCGATTCTGATGCCGTCCACAGACGACACTTTTAGCAGCAAAGACCTAGAGTGCTTTCACAAATCAGAGTTCAGGATGTTAGCTCCAGAGATTCTTAGACAATCACTCTCAAATCAGACCCAGAAATCTGCGTCTTTAACAAATTCTTCAAGTGATTTTGATGCAGGTGGTCTCCATGTCATGGTTTGAGAAATAGCATTCAAGCTCAGTTACTGTGGACACCCTTCCCCCCCTAGGTTTTGATAAAGCACTTCTACCAAATTCAACCAAATGTCTCCATAGAAAAGTATGTCATCTTCCTCAAACTTAGCTTTGGAACACTAAGAGTTAACAGCGGTGCCACATGTCCAACCACCCAACCAACCAATACATGAAATTCTGTGGTTAAAGACTTTGAGATATTTTGACTACTTTGTCCCATTCTCAACATTTCACAACACACGTCATCTCTGAGAAGTTCTGTAGTATTAATAAAAGAAATTTAACTTATTTTTGCCAATTTTTTCCAAACTTATAAGGGCATGGAATCTTCTACCTCCCTTCTCCACAGCGTAGCTATTAACAGCCTGCAGGCTACAGCCAGTCGTTTCGAGAATTTTATACTCAACAGCACAAACAAATTGACATTACAGCAGTGACAAATGGTGTCTAAGAGCCTAGATCCTTCTGATTTTAAAAAAGGCTTCAGCTTCCTTTGTTTCACTGTTGAGCACTTTTGCTGTTTAACGTCTTCATTCTTATCTGTCTCTTGGCTTTAGGAAAAGAATTGCTTTCCATCCAAGAAGACTGGCAGAAATCAGAACAGGAAAATAAAAAAAGGAATGCAATACTTTTGGTCTTGGTTAAATGCTAAAATGTATTTTTCCCAATCAAAAATAATTTTAGCCTGTCAAAGCCAAAACCCTCTTTGAAACATGCATAAAATACTTGTTTACCTCTTAAATGTTAAGTTCCTAGTTCCCTTGTGACCAAAATAAAGTCATTTTAAAGATTCTATGTTACTTTTCCAATTATAAACCCAAGTTTCCAAGATTATAATGCTTTAAAAAATATATCTGAGCAGAATTCAAAGTTTGATTTTAGTTTCCTTTGTATTGCCCAACATAAGAACATAATGTGGGAGGGAAAAGGAAAAACGCAAAAAAAAAAATGTCTCACCATCTTCTCATACTTAGAAATTAACTGTTTCCGCCACTGCCTCAGAACAAGGTTTAGAAACAAACAAGTAGGGACAGAGAGCAATTCCCCACGTCCCCCAGACTCCTGTGCACCTTGCACCAGTCCGGGGCTTCCCCTGGACATGTTTTCCCCCATCACTTCCTGCCCATCCCCTGCAGCGAGCACCGGGAACCACAGGTGTCTGAGGACTATAAGCCCCTAGGAAGGCACAAGGAAGTCCAAAAGGCAGGTCTGGTCTGTCCTCAGAAGCATCTCAAAAATCAACATCCATCTCCCAACCCCTTTTTCAAGGCCCCTCATAAAGCCATCTGTGTACAGCAGACGTGCTATTAAGAATTTCATATGGTTTGTTCTGCTGAACCCTCTCGCAACAGTTACCCTGGATGTAGGTTTGTGAAAGTCGCCAGAATCAAAATGGACTCACTTGTATTTATAAAAAGGAAAGAAAGAGAATGAGGAAAGGCCATGAAGAGACGGTTCTGATACACAAACACCTGATTAAAAAAAAAAACTATCACAAAAGACTCTGCCAAAAACATAACTTTGCACAAAGTTCATCACAACCTTACACAAAAAAATATTTCTGCGACATCTGCCCGGCCACTGCCTGTCCAACTCAGGCTGGCATCACCCTTGGTTACTGATCCTTGCAGCCAATTATCCCAAAACATTTATGTCATCCTCCTCATTTTTCCTTTAAAAGCCTTGTCTTCTTTTATCTCCCTGAATATGCAGATGGTTTACTACGGTGTGTGTATTCCCAATGCAATGCCCTATTCCCAAATAAGTATCATTTTTAGACAGCTTCTATTTGTTATTTCGGTTGACAGTATTTTCATTATATCCATTTTAAAGATGAGAAAACTAAGGTTCAAAGGGGTTCGTTAACTTGTTCAATGTCAAGTGGAGGGGCTGGCATTTGAATCCACACCAACCTGACAAGTTTAGACTCTTAGAGTTTAGACTCTATGTCCTATGCAACCACGCTCTCTCCTAGAGCACAAATTTTCTGCTTACTAACATCTCCATCAATGTCTCAATGTCCCTGCTCCATTCAACCACAGCTTTGTGCCTGTGGGGTCAGGATATGTTGGCTCCAGGGCCCCAGGCTAGTGAGTCATTAAAGATATTGAGAAATTCTTAGCGTCTCCGTGGCTCTTATCCCAACCTTATTATCTGAGAGTCACAGCTCTTAGTGAGTGCTAGGAAACCGTGCAACTCTTGTGCTAGGCAGAATCGACACCCAGTCTTAATCCCCAGAACCTGTGACTATGTTACTTTACATGGCAAAAGGGACTTTGCAGATTACAGGCACAGATCTTGAGAGAAGGAGATTATTTTGGATTCTCCAAGTGAGCTCAGTCTAGTTACATGCATCCTTAAAGGCAGAGGACTCCTTTCCCAACCAGGTCAGAGAAAAGTCAAAGAAATGTACCATCAGAAGGATTCAACCTGCCATCGCTAGCACTGAAGACGGAGCAGGAGGCTACAAGCCAGGGAATGCAATGACATCTACAGGCTGGGAATGACCATCAGTTTACCGTCAGCAAGAAAACAGGTACCACGGTCCTCCAACCACAAGAACTGAATTCTTCCAAAAACTCAAATGAGCAAGGAAACAGATTCCTCCCTCCCACCAGCCTCCAGTAATGATCAAGTTCTGCCAGCACATTGATTTCAACCCCGTAAGAACCATGCTGGATGTCTGACCTACATAACTGCAAGATGATAAATTTTGAAAAGCACGACAAAAGAAGCCTAGAGTGCCTTGAACAGACTGTTAGTAGATATATGGACGTTGAAGATTCTGCTGAGGAGGAAGGAAGGGAGAAGCATTATAGAAAAACCTAGATTGCCTTAGAGAATACCGAAATCAACACCAACAGATTGCTAGAAGGATGAGAAACATGGACGTGAAGGATGCTTCCAGCGAGTACTCAGAAGGAAACGGGAAACGTGTTATTTAAAACCAGAGGGAAGATGATTCTTGTTATACAGCCACAGAATGCTCAGCAGAGCGTGTTCTGCGATTCTGTGCATGGCAGAATGTGTGGCACTACGCTTGGGCATTTAGCTTAGGAGATTTCCAAGCAGAGTACTGAAGGTGCAGCCTTGTTTTTTCATGATGCCTATGTCAAAATATGAGAGGAGAGATACAAACTGAGGGGAGAATGGCTCAACGAAAAGGAGCTAGAGCTTAATGATCTGGGAACTTCTCAGCCTACCCAGATGGCAAAAGATGCTAACATTAAGAGGTTCCCTGTCAGGCAAGGGTACTCTAGAAAAAAATCTGAGTGTGTGGCTATAAAACCTTTTGCTAATTCATCATGAAGATCAAAATTCAGAGAAGTGAGTCACCGAAAGACTCTTTGAAGAGATTAAGGGTATGACTCACAGGCCCCTTTAGTCATAGCCAAGATTAGGTATTAAATATCTCAGAAATGTCTGTGGACAAGCTGCTTGTCCTGGTAACATACACAAGAGATACACAGAGTTCTTGAGAAAGTTGTACCAGAAGAAACACTGCCAGCTTGGACTGTTAGGGAAAGAGAGGATACAAAGTAAAAGAAGGCTCTCAGTCCTCCCAAATTCTGCAGTGATGAAACAGACTGAAACTGATCAGTCGCAAAGCACATGCTACCTTCCATTTAAAAATGAAGAGTGATCCAGAGGGCACAGCTGCGGGCGCAGAAGTTAGAGCTGCAAAACAGAAGATCATTCCTCTAATAAGCTGAAACTATAGGGAACTTTCCCAGCTGAATTTTTAAATCCTTTGGGACTGGTGATCCCATTTCACCTTTTTTTTTCTTCCATTTTGAATCAGAATGCCTGTAACTTTTGTCCTATGCCTGCCCCACCATTACAGTTTGGAAGCAGATCACCTGTTTCTTTAGTTTCACAGGCTGACAGGCGGAAAGGAACTGTGCCCCAGGACCATACCCACAGCCTCCCCCATACTTAGTTTGGATGATTTAGGTGATATCTGGGTGAGATCTTGGATTTGAGTTGATGAGCTGCCCAATACAGTAGCCACTGGCCACATGTGGCTATTGAGCATGTGAAATGTGGCTACTATGGCTAAGGAACTGGATGTTTAATTCTATCTAGTTTTAATTCATTTTTAAAATATAATTAGCTGCATATAGTTAGCACCTACCGTATTGGTCACTACACCTCTATAACTTTTTTCCGTCTCTCCCCAAGAGAACATAAGCCCCATGAGGGTAGTTATTTTTGTCTAATTTTTTTTCACTATGATTTCCTAAGCACACAGGACTGGCTGATAGTAAGCCCTCAATAAATATGATAATATTTTCTAAGTGAATAAATTAATGTCTATTCTATGATACTGAAATTTTGTCATTTTCTGTGGCCACCCAGATCTGTAGCCGCCTTCTTGCATTTAATAAATTCCCTGCTGTATGTGACTGGGTAGACGACTGAGCCCAGCACCCACCACTGAAGCTAAAAATGGCAGAAACTCCCTTCCCAGCCTCCCTTGCAGCTATGATGCATGAACCCAACTGTGCTCAGCCGATCATGCATACCCACCCTGGACTGTGCACAAAACGGTAAGGGCAAGGCCATCCCTATGGCAACCACATCCTCCTAGGATGAGCTCAATGCTGTGATCTGGGGACACTGATCCTGGCAACATGGCCTCTGGCCGTGTGGGCTCCTCATCTCTCAGCAACTCCCACTCTCCTTAAGTCACCCCCAGCCCCTTCCTGTGGCTCACACCCTAGACCTCTGACCGACATTCCCGTCCACCCCATCTCGGGAGACAGTAACTCAGCCCCGTCTCAAAGCCACGCTGCACACCAAATCCAACACGCCAGTGACATAGGCCACGTCACACTTAGCCAGCTAATGACTCTGATGGCTTCAGAGTTTCCCCCGTAACCTTGAGACACATTCCACACGGTCGTTTTACAAGGCCGATTAATCTAATTGATTTGCAGAATTAGGGTCTTTGAGGACCCGGTCATTTTAGAATCAGTCTTCATCAGGAGTTGGTAATACCTCGTCCATGCTGAGATGGCTGCAGGGCCCCGGAGGGATTTCAGCCAAGCCTCTGTTTGAAGCTGTCACGGAGTCTGCTCAGACTGTAAATGCTCCCCGCGTCCCTGCAACCCACACAGCACTCACGCCACCGACAGAAAAACGTGTTTCCAAGCAGGGACCCACTCTCAGTCCACCTGACCCTCCCATGGTGCCTTCCCCAGCGACAGAGTCATGCACACTGAGGGATGATTCGCGTCTCTGCCATCCAGAGTGTTTATCAGGGCACATTTCCTTTGGAAACTGGCTCAGCGCAGATCAGGAGCCCTATTAAAACGCGGCGCTTGCTCCTCGACACGTTAGAGTTCAATCTCTGCAATTTCGCTTGATATTTCAGACCTGAGGCTTGTGAAAGGGGCTCAGTGAACTGCCTTTGTGCACAAATGCAAAGTCCCCAGCCCTGGCCCACGACGAAGAGTATTTGCAAACCTTCTGAGCATATTCTTACCCCGCCCCCTGGGATTCCTTCTCCCACCTGCAATGAGAAACACCCCTTCCCTTGCCCCATTCACCTTGCTGCAGTTTCAGAAGCAAGACAAATTCTGAAGATACTAGATCTGAAGTTCTTCCAATGCATTCTTTTATGAACTCATTACAACATGAGCTTTTAAAAAAATAGGAGAGTATAATTTAATATGCTTTAGCCCCTCAGCATCACTGAGGGGGGTGTGGGAAGCATTTAAAAATCACTCCCTCGAGGTCCACACCCCAGGCCATCTCCGTCAGGCTCTCCGGGTAGACACAGGAGGAGAAGAACCCTTTGGGGAAGCTGGGGGTACACTGCACAGACCCCCCAACTTTGCCCAGTGCTCCCCCTACCTGCTCCCCCAACCACGACAATTCACCCTGATCTGGGGGGCCTAAATGAACTAAGATTCCTGGGTGAAGTCACTTTTGATCCCGGGCCTGGACATGAGCCAGCAAGCTCAGAGCAGTAGGGAATGTGGGCGATCACTAGAATGTCAAGGAAAGATGCTCTGTTTTTGCCACCAGTCATTTATGCATTCATTCAACTAGCCCAGTGCCTACTCTATGCCGGATCCCGTGGATTTAGAGATTGATATGACATGTCCACTCCCTAAAGCCCTGCACTTTAACATTCATATGCACCTGGCTTACCCAGGGGTCTTGCTGAAAGGCAGGCCCTGAGCAGCGCGTCTGGGCTCGAGGTGCATTTCTGAGAAACATCTAGGTGAGGCTGATGCCGTATTCCACGCTCTGAGTAGAGAGGCATGAAGGGGCTCATTATCCACAACGATGGTTCTCATCTAAGGACAATTCTGGTCCCCAGGAATGTCTGGCAGTGTCTGCAGACTGTGTGGCTGTCACACTAGAGAAGAGGCTGGCAGTGGCACACGGCGGATGGAGGCTAGGATGCTGCTCAACAGCCTACTGAGTGCAGGACAGCCCGGATCACAGCAAAGAACTCTCCGGCCCCCATGTCAACAGCGGTGAGAGAGGAACCCTGATCAAGAGGAACCTGATGCGTGTGTCCCTGTGACCCAGCTCCCACGCTGGAATCGGGACTTCGCAGAAGCGAAGTATCTGATGATGAGGTCTTCCTACGTGCCAGGCACTGCTCTAAGCACCTCAAATATATTGATTCCTCTGATCCTCGTGGCAAACCCTTAAGGCAGGGGGTGTTTTAGTCCTATGGTGCAGATGGGAAAACGAAGACTTAAGATGCTAAGACACAGGTACAAGGTGCCCCAGTTAGAATGCAGCAGAGCCATGACCCAAACACCATCTTTAAACAAAGCCCCTCACTATCACCCCCACGTTAAAGGGACATAAGAAGCGAATTAAAATGAGCTAAAGAAGTAAACTAGTTCCATCTCCCCCATTCCTGGGTCTTTGTGAGATCGTTGCTCTCCTGACTCAGACTGTACAGATCTATGACAACATGGACCAAGGGACAACAAGGACAAATGGCAATCAGAACTAGCCATGGGACCCCAGCCTCAACCTCCAGTCCCTCTTGCCACTGTCCAGCACTTAACAATGTGAAGGGCTCCTGTCCCTGGCAGGATGGATGTTCTGTCCCTTCTCCACCCGTGGCCGTAGCCCGCCCAGCGAGCCTACGGGGTGCTGGAGAACAGCTCTGCCTGCCTGGCTGGACAGCCCCGCAATGCCCTACCCACCTCGTAGCCCTTTTGCTGGACCATCTGGACAGCCCTTAGTTCTCTGGAGACAGACTTGATGCCCAGAAGACATTTGGTAAAGTTGAGAGACACTCTGGGTTGCCATCACTAGGGTTGGGGATGGGGCACCAAGTGCTGTTGGCCAAGGTCGCTGCTAAACACTCCACAGTGCACTGAACAGCCCCCACGACACAGAATTTCCTAACCAAAATGTCCACAGTATGGATGATAGGAAACCCTGCCTTAGGGAGCAGTGCCTACTGCACACTGATGTGTAAGCAGCGCTCAGAGGCTTTATAGGGCAGTGGTTAAATCCACGCCTTAGTCAAGGGACGTGCGTTCACATCCTGACTCCACACTTAATACCTGCTTGAGCTTGGGCAAGTCACTCCACATCTCTGAACCTCAATTCCGCATAAAGTGAGATCCTGGAGGCTGACCCCACGGGGCTGATTAAAGCAGTAAGTGACAGAAATATGGGGCACAGAAGCAGTCAGTAAACAGCAGATAGTGGTGCCGTGGCCGTCTTCGTCATCACCACATAGGGAAGTTGTCTTGTTCTATCTTGGACCGCTGGGCATGAGGCCCTTACAACTGTGCTCGGGACCAAAGCTCTCGGGCTCAAAGGGCGCATCAGTCTGCTCTGGCTACCCTAGCCCAGTGCCACGCGCTGGGAGGCTCGAGCAACAGAAACGTACTGTCTCGCAGTTCTGGGCGCTATAAGTCTGAAATCAAGGTGTCTGCACAGTTGGTTCCTTCCGAGGGCAGTGAAGGAGGAATCCGTCCCCTGCTTCTTGCCTGGCGTCTGGTGGTTTGCCGGCAAACCTCAGTGCTCCCCGGCTGCGGCAGCGTAACTCCAGTCTCCACGTGGGGCTCACTCCCTGTGTCTGTGTGTCCGAATTTCCTATCTTACAAAAATAGTCATGTTTATATAAAACAATAGGGTCCACCCTACCCTGGTATGGCTTCATCTTAACCAATTACTTCTGAACAACCCAGTGCCCATCACATTCCAAGGTCCTGGGAGTGAAGACTTCAACATGTGAGTCTGGTCGGGGACACAATTCAACCCATAACAACGTCACACACCTTCAGGCAGGTAAGTGCTGATCATGCCCATTTCACAGATGGGGCAAGGGAAGCCCAGAAAGGCTAAGCACTTTGCACACAGTTGCACAAGCCTAGGAGAGTCCTCCGTCCACGTGACTTGTGCTGAAGAGGACAACCACACAGGGGCTGGTGGGAGAAGAAAAGGGGGTCTTGGTACAAGTAAGAGACTAAGGAAGGAGGGAGGGAGCCAGTGGTTACTAGGTGAGAACCAAGCTTCAGGGTAATCGTTAGAAAGTCACAGAACCTAGATCAGGCAGGAAGAAGCCGAAACAGAAACAAAGAGCTGTTGGGGGAATGCTCGAGACCACAGACGGCCCTGACCTGTGATGCCAACGTCCCCTCTAGGCAGTAAGTGCCAGGCAGGCGGCGGCCTGGCCTGCCCTGCTCTTGGACGCAGCCCCAGCGCTGAGCCCACAGCCCAGCACCAAGCAAACCGTCACGGGATGAGCGAATCGCTGGAGTGCGCTTCTTAAACATGCACTCTGCCCACTCTTGACCTACAGACTCAGACCTGGCAGGGCAGAGTCCGGACACGTGCGGTCCCTGCACTTCTCCAAGCAAAGCAGACAGACACTGCAGCTCCAACACCCTGACAGGGACGAGCGTCTCTCTGGACCGCCGTCCAGGAAACCCAGGCCAGTGTCTCGAGCTGGAGAACCTTAGGAGCCGGGAGGACAGCCCTGGGCACGTGCACGGTATTAGACACTGTGAAACCAAGTATTATTCAGTCAGAGATAGGCCCTCCGGGACGACCGAACCCAGGCGGTAACTAGGTGTTTGGAAGCTCGGCACCCGTGAGTGGTGCGTGATGACTGTGGGGTGCTAGCAGATGCTTCAGGAGGCTGTTTACACGCCCGATGGGCGATTCAGGGCAATACCATTTCACGTAAAGGGTGAAGTCACTGCGAGTGCTCTCCGGGGTGCCTCCACATCTTACAGCTAAACTGATACTAATGTTTTCTCAGAGCAGCCCATTTCGTGAGCTGGGGTATCCAAGACAAACCCAGAAATCCACGATGATGGGCTGTCGCTCAGAGGAGCTCTCAAAGCTCCCTCAAACGCTAAGTGCTAGGACTCCAGTGGCAGGAGCAACGCAGAGGGCCCGGCTCTCCTGCAGCCCTCTCACAAGTCGGCTGGTGTCTTAACCCCGCCTGTCCCCTGTGTGAAGGACGGGGAAGGGCGACACTAGCTGCTGTAACAAACAAGCCCCTACAGGTATAGTGGGTCAAGCAAACAGAAAATTATTTCCTGCCCATACGAAACACAGAACAGCTGCTGTAGGTCGCAGAGCAGCTCTTTCCAGCCTGTTTTCCACTCTCCAAGGGCATCAGACGGCTCGGAGGATGCTCAGCATGGGGGGACTCAAAGGACCCCGTTTCCCAGTGTCCTTGCAGGTAGGTGTGGTCATGTGACTGGCTTCCAGCCAATGGACTGTGAGCAGAAGTGCTGGTGTCCAGTTTTAGACCAAAGAGGAGGAAGTGGATTTGGTGAGCGATGCACCTGGCCCCTCCACACCTACTTCAACCAACACAGGTCATCATGCGGAACCGAGGAACAAAGACGATGAAAATAATGACGATAGTAAGTGGACTTGTGTCAAGTTCACCCTCATCTGGGGGTCATCCCCCCTCTCTGACAACAGGGTTCCAAGGGGCTGTCTGCTCTTGAAGTCAGGAGATGGCCTCCTGTGACACCTCATGGCCCTCTGTGCATGTCTGTGTCCTGATATCCTCTTCTGATAAGGACACCAGTCCTACTGGATTAGGACCACCCACTCGTACGACCTCATTTTACCTTAATTACCTCTTTAAAGGTCCTAACTACAAGTACAGTGACATTCTGGGGTCCCCCAGGGGTCAGAACTTCAACACGCAAATCTGCAGGGTTTGGAGCTGGAGAGAGACACAATTCAGAACATATCCACCACCTTGAATTTGTGATTTTCAACACAGTTTCAGATATCCTGCTTATCTGTTCCTCAAAACAGGCTATGCCTTTGCAGGGCAGGAATCTTCACTTCACAGGTGAGGACATCAACAGGTAAAGGGACTCCCCTGGGGTTGTAACTCTGGAAAAGAATGTAAGTAGAACCAGAACCCACTAATCCGAACCACTAATCCAAGTCTTGTCCCGGACTTCTGGCCTGTACATATCCTTGCGGGTTTGTGAGTTTTCTCTGAAATTTGTTATTTTGATTCTTTTAAATTTTAATTGTTTTTAATTTCAAAATATTTACGGGAGTACAAACATTTAGGTGGAACACTCATACACTGCTGGTGGGACTGCAAACTAGTACAACCTCCATGGAAAGTAATATGGAGATACCTCAAAGAATTCTTTTAAATTTCAATTTCAAAGGTAGTCTCTTCTAAATTCATACATGCATTTTCTGTGTCACCCGGATGACCCATGAGTTAGTACAGTTTGCCCGGTTGCGTGCTTGAGCACCTGCGGTTGTGTTGATAACCTCCTTGTGCCAAGTAGTAGGACTTTAATTGTCCTGAACTGATAGGAAACAGTGGAGCAATCTTAACACATGGGTAAAGGAGGTCAAGGGTGAAGGTCAAAAAACACCATCACTTTGGAGAGAGAAAATGGTGATGCAATGGGGTTTTCACACAGCAAACTGTTGTCCAGGAACATCAAACCCAAATGAACCCATATTCCAGCAATCAGTGCTCGATGCACTTTACGAGAAGTGATTTAGTTTCAGCCAAGGAACATCATCCATCACATTAAATTAATGTTGCTAGTTTGGATTTTATTGGTTTTGTAGGTCTGTTTGCATTTAATTTATAAATTTGTTTTAGCTTTGCAGCTGTATAACAGCTACAAGCATAAGGGCATTTATAGGTAGTTTTATGTTTGGACTGCTTAAATAATATTAATTTAAGTTTAACATTAATTTTGAATAATTTAAGTCAACACTGGGGCTCCATGACAAAGTGTTTTCTCATTAAAAGCCGACATACACAGCGAGTGGTCAGTTCTGAGAAATGCTGCCCTACACGGCACCACTCTCCAGTTCTTAGGCCCTTGGACATGAGTTACTATGTGAAGAAAAAGGAATAAAGAAAGGACAGTCCTTCTTGGTCTGTTTCTGATCTGATTTGTTCTTTATCCCTTTCACGAGTTTGCAGAAGGTCCAATGGAGTGAAGACACCAGCCGTTACCTTCCCCACACACCTCCTAGGGAACCCACCCTACGAGTCCAAACCCTGGAAGAGATGGAACCTTCCTGCCCAGATGATTTGACCAGGGTTAAACAACTGCAAATACGGGCCAATCAGATGCTTTCTCCTGGGATTTTAGAATCTGTAAATTCGGAGAATGAGCCAGTAAACTATTGGAAGCCAAGATGAAAAGTCCTGCAGACTCAGAGCAGGGGCCACCATCTGGAGAAGCCACCAAGGGCTATGCATAGGTACATGAGTGGGCAGAGGAAGCCCGTCTATGGTAAGACGAAAATGAAGTGGCTGGGAAGACAGACGCAGGAACGCAGTCCACACAGCCCCTAAGACGGAGACCGAGACAGGCTGTGTGATCCTGCTGATGTCCCAGCTCTAGGCCTCAGAGACCTGCTGCGAGATGCACCTAACTCCTTTCAACAAACCCCTCTGACCTGAGCTAGCCTGAGTGAGTTCCTGTTCTTGGCAGCCAGTGCAACCACTCTGTGGCCTTCAACTTGTTTGCTGTATATTTGTGCCCACTGGAGGTCTTCTAAAATCTATTTCACAGTTATTTCCATGTCCCTGTATGCACCAATTTGCCAAGGAGACTTTTGAGGACTAAAAAAAAGCAGAAAGGCGGAAAGTTAGGAGAAGAATAGAGATTTATTGAGTGCCTACTATGAGAAATGGGAAAAACAGTCACCATCTTGAATATACATGACCCTATTTAATTCTCACTATTCCTCTGAAATGTGAGATTATACTTATTAAACAATATAGGAACTGGGACTTAGGTCAAGTAACTTATCTGAGGTCAACAGCATGAAAGAGATGGAAGACAGGAAGTGATGGGAAACAGGAAGGGATGGGAGACAGGAAGGGATGGGACATTGGAAGTTATGGGGGGAAGGAAGGAAGGAAGGAACGAGGGACTGGACACAGGACTCAGAATGCCACGCACTTAATCAGTGCTCATGCTGACCACCCCCAGCCATACGCAGGAATGCTCACTGGACTAGCACCAGCTACCTTGGGAAATAGCTGAGAGTTAGGCAATGTAGTGGTTGGGCTCCTGGGCTCACACCCTGACTTCACTGCTCTCTGATTTGGTGGTACTGTCCTGGGCCTCGGTTTCTTCCTCTACGAAATGGAAATACTAACAGATGACCCCATGGGGTCACTGTAAGGATTAAGTGAGTCAAAGCATGCAACAGTGCCTAGCATTGTGCCTGAAAAGCCACTTGGGGAGCCGTAGGCCTTATTTCCTGGTACCTTTCACAAAGCAGCAGGCCCCACCAGCCTGGACACGGGCCAAAGCTTCTCTGCCTCAGAACTTGCCACATTTCCCCAAACCACTGGATACTGATTTTTAATAGGAATAACCTTAGATGAATCTCGTTTATAGCAGCAACTGCTTCAAACTGACCCGAATTGATCAGGCATAAGGATTTTCCATTAGGTGGAAATTAAGGAAATACATCTTCCAATATCTCAATTAAAACAGCCCCCGTTTTGCAAAGGTAGAAGCTGTTGATTTGATTTTAGTGCCTGGGGAGACATTTTGTTGAACAAAAAGATCAATAAGGTAGAAGGCTCCTGGGAGGACAGAGCCCCTCTCCACAAACAATGCACCCACTTCAGAGTCTGGGCTCCTTCCCTGGACTTGATCCAGCCACCCAGAGTAACAGCGCGGCAGGTGCTTTGAAGCAGCTGGTGGCACCTCCCCAAAGGGCCGACTGCTACAGGACGAGGGGCCAAAACCACTCTACCTGTCCAGGTTGAGCTGACAGCAGCCACAGGCCTCCTGAAAGGCAAAACTAAGTTATCCCTCCTCCCCCTCCTCCTCCCTCTCCTCCTCTTCCCCCCCCCCCATCCCCCTCCTCCCCCCTTCCCCCCCCCACTGTTGTCAGCATCACTGGCATTGAAGGTGAGCTCCCTAGGAGAGCTGTGTTGTGCGGGTGTGATAGGTGCACTGCATCCCCAGCACCCAGAACAGTCCTGGGCTGGGGCAGACTGGGGCAGGAGTGGTCCTGACTCTCTGCCCCTCCCTGCACGGGCACTGTGCCCTCTGCCAGGTGGTTTGCCGTTCTCTCTACTATAGGGGCAGCTCGTACTGCCTCTTCTTCCCCTTGAATCCAGGCTGGCCTCGTGACTTGCTCTGCCCAGCCGCAGGTAGCAGAGATGACGGTTCACCATTCTGCACCTACACCTCAAAGGCTTGGCATCCTGCCACTTGCTCTCTTACTTTCTGCCATCACCATGAGAAGGACAAGGACAAGATACATGGTGGCAGGGCCAAGCTGCCCCAGCCAAAGCCATCCAAGATCAGCCAACAGACAGTCAACCCTCAGACACACAAGCAAGCCAAGCTAAGCACCCCAGTGCCCCCAGCCAACCCACAAACGTATGAGATAAACGCTTGCTGTTTTAAGCCACCGAGTTTTGGAGCAGTTTATTACATGACATGATTGGACAAGAAGTCACTGATATACTGGCATATCCATACGGATTGATAGAATCACTCTATTAAATAGACACCAAACGCCAGGCACCTGGTTAAACAATTTATAGACATTACTGATCTGTCTGGATTTAAAATGCTGGTATTTTATTCACCGTGAAATTAGTCCCATTCATTTTGATTTTTTAAAATATCGCATTAATGTATTATTTGTCTCAATTACCGAGTTTTTGGCACCCCCTTAAATTCTGCACTACTTGCTCACCTCACCTCATTCCCAGCCCTGATTACCACATTTATTCCTTATAAAAATGAATCCATCACAATCGAGGGCCCAGATGAAGCTGGAACGATTATGAGCAACAAAATAAGTAACATAGTATTGGATTACAACTCAACGCATAAAATAAATATCCATAGTGATGTAAATAAACGACTAGATAAATAAATAAACATGGGGGAGCAGACAAAAATCCCACAGAGAATTCCAAATAATTTACATAGATAGATACTCCCGTTAAGGAAAAGGAGCAAAAATCCCCGTTCCTTTCGTGTGTGCTGCCCATGGTGGCTTCCTGCCCGAGAGCGCAGAATGGAAAGGGGGCGGTGGACAAAGAGTAACTTTCTAGCAAAGAAATCTGACAGACGCCAGCTCAGTCAGTGACCAAGGTCACTACCAGCCGTGACGAGTTCTGCCAACAGCGTGGACGCTCGATACGAAGCGCTGAGAACGGACTTTATCCCGGTTCCCTTCCTCCCCGAGACATGCCACCCTGCTCTAACATGACAAAAACATCAGACGGACACTGACACAGGGACATCCTGCTCGCTACTGGAACAGTACTCCTCCCACCTGCCACAGTCATTCACAACCAGGAACATCTGAGAAACCACCACCATCTACAAGACCCAAGAAGACACGACGACTGACGTACGTGGAGTCCCGGACGGGAGCCTGGGACAGACAGCGGACGTGAGGTAAGAACTAAGGAAACCCTAATGAAACACGGAGTTTAGGCAGTAACCATGCATCAGGATCTCCGGCTAATTGCAACAAATGTACCATGGTAATGTAAGATGTTAACAGTATCACATTAACATGTAACAGAAGCGGAAGCTGCGTGTGGGGTAGATGGAGACACTCTGTACCATCTTTGCAACTTTTCTGTGAATCTGAAACTACTCTGAAATAAATGGTGTATTAAAAAATAACAACAACTAAGGCCCACACATTAAGTCAAACTGCCCAAGGTCATAGAGGTTTTAAATGACAGAGTTGGGATTCTAATCCAGGTCTGTGTTTAAACCAACACCCTACAGCTCATCTCCATGACATGTGACATTTTCCCATATAATGACAGTAAGAAAGAAGGAACAGAGAACAGGGAGCAGGGAGCAGGAGGAGGGGAGGGGAAGGGAGGGGAGGGAGGGGAGGGGAGGGGAGGGGAGGGGAGGGAATTGATCGCAATATATTTGGGCAGTAAATCCACTGACAAGGGCCCTTCCCTGCTGGACGGAATCGGCCACCTGAAATGCCTCTGTCCCCTCTCCTCCTAAATGCACATGCAGCAGCTTTGGCAGCTCCGTGAGCTCATCCGAGCTGTGCCCACCCTCTGCAAGCGCCCACGGAATCAATAGCTCACACCCGTCATTCTATCTCCACCACTTCACAGAAGCAAAAACCACTTTGCCAAAGTCCCCTCCTCCAGACAAGACGTATCACCCATGGTCGCCGCGCATACCCATCTCTCGCGCGATTGCTTAAGTGGTCTGGGGTCCTTTGAAATCGGAGATTTATTCCCACTTCCCTCACGTTTTATTAGGGAAGGTTTACCATCAATATGAAACTTTAATTCCTCCAAAGCCGTGGATTAATAGACTCATAAACTTTAATATCTGGCACTTTATGCACTCACTCCATGCAGGATGCACTCCGCACAGCTGGGGAGTGGCGACTCAGTTCGCTTCCCGCTCTCCCCCACCCTGCACTTCTGAGAGCTCTGGGGTCATAGTTAGATTCACCCTGGTGAAGCATCGCCTGGCGGAGAGGAGGCTAAATGCTGGGATCACCAACACAGGTCCAGTCCTGGATGTGTCGCTAACTAGCTGTGCAACTCTCAGGTACTGTTCACTTCCCTGATCCTTTGCCTGTAAAACAGGAAATAAATTGCTACCTACTCACAAAGTTATTGGTTATGCATGGCGTGTATGTGTCGGGGAGGGGGAAGGGAGGGAAGTAAATAACTGATGACACCGGTCAAGTGATCAGTGTGGGTCCAGGCAGCACTGGTGTTGATTGAACAATAGCTATTATCATGACTATTCTTGACTTAATGCTAAACAACTCACACAGCACAAAATGAAAAAAGAAAGCTCTCTGTGTGTCAAGGAAAGATAAAGACACCCCCTGGGATCCCTGCGGAGAACACAGAGCCCACAGAACAGCAGACTTTTAGCTCTGTTTCCATTCTCAAACCAGAGCTCGGAAGCCAAGGTGGTGCACTGGTGTTTGGCCCATGCCACTGCTAAAAATGCAGCCACTGCTGCTTCCTAGAGCAAGAATGGCCTGTCTGTCCTTCCAAAGAAAGCTTGAGGAGCCAGGGCTTCGGCTGATCTTTTTGTTACTTTCTAATTCCTTTTACGGCAAATTGGGAAAATAAACCTCACTGTTTTTCATAGCTGTACTCTCTTTCCTTCCAAAAGGCCTCTGCTTTATCACCAATGACTTAAGTAAAACAGCAAAGTGACGGTCATATGGATTATACAACACACAGTGATTCGCATAATAATGGTAACGAACCTTTACACCAGTGGTTCTCAACAAGGGAACATGTGACAGCATCTGGAGACCATGCTGGGTGCTGGGGCAGCCGGTGGGTCGAGGACAGGACACTGCCGGACCGTCCTGCAATACTTAAGATGGCCCCGCAACACAGAATGACTTGTCCCGTGCTGTCAACAGTCCCCAGGTTGAGACATCCCCGTCAACACGGATCTTTTACTATGTGCCCAGCTGGGTTCTAAGGGCATGCATGCACTGTGGCCACCTAAGAGGAAGCCACTATGACAGGTGACCCTGCAGATTAGACTGCCAGCCCCAATTCTTCTCCTTGCAGATTAGACTGCTCCAATTCTTTCCCCCCAAACCCTGGCGCTCGCCCTGGCCTCATCCTGGGAGGGTGTCCTTCTCTGCCCTGTGAGTCTGGACTTACCCATGTGCCCTTATTTTGTCCAATGGCGCCGAGTGAGAGTGACAGTGTGCCGGCTCCCAGACCAGGCTCCGAGAGGCTCCACGTGTTCCTGCTTCCCCTTCCGCACCTCTGCCACTCTACAAGAGCAGCAGCCCCCACCCATCCCACCAATTCCAGGAGCCAGCCGGTGGACCTGCAGGCACTCGGCCAACCCCAGGGAACCCACAGCTGTGTAAATGACAATATGTGACAGCTGTTTAAAGCCAATGAGTTAGTTTTGGAATGGCTGGTTCTGCTACAACAGCAGAGCAGACCCCATCTTAGCCAGGGGGAAACTGACGCAGTTTACACAACCAGCCCAGGTGACACAGCTGGTAGGGTCAACCTGCACGGGCCCTGTGCTCGGTGCTCCAGGCCGTCCACAGAGGTGGCCACGGAACACCAGGGGCTCAGGGCTGTGCCCTGGGAAGGGTGAGACTGAACTTAGAACCCTGGTGTTCTGTCTCCAAGCCCAGTACCTGTGTCCTGTCGCCACTGGCCACCTGCTAAGCCAAAGGCATTAAGTGACTGGCAAATTTGTACTTCAGAGGACACCTGGACACTCCAGCAGGCTGCAGCACAGGCTCCTGGGCACCGTCCGGGACCCTCTTGCTCTCCTACCGGCGTATCCATCGCCAAGCCCTTCGACTGCACCTCCGAGACATTGCTCGGGTCCATCGGCGGCTCTCTGTGCAGGCACCCACCTGGCTCTCCATGCCCACTCCCGGCCAAGCCCCCACGGCACCCCTCCCCAACATCTCCCCCTCCGTCTTCCCCACCTCCCTTTCCCCACCCTTCCTGCCCTTCCAATCTACTGTCCACACGGTGACATCGAAAGTGCCCTGAAGATGTCCCTTCCCGGGACAGTGGGGGTAATTTCCGGGCACCCTCACTGCTCTCTGACCGAGGGACAAAGAGTCTGGCAAGGGCTGCACCGCCGGGCCCCACCCACCCAACTCGCCCCCACTGCTCCTCCTCGCTCTTTCCTCACTTCATCAAGAGCTCCTCCCTGGGTGCTGCCTCTGCGCCAGGCACACCGCCCGGCCCCAAGACACAACTGTGAACAGAGTGGCTGAGGCCCCTGCCCCGTGGAGCCTCCAGCTGGGGGACGGCGGTGGAGGGCGAGTGCCAGCCTCCGCCCGCCCTCCGGGAAGCACCGAGTTCAGTCCCGCCGTCTGCACCCCACCTGCCCGCACCCCACCTGCCCGCGCCCCCTCCCTTCCTGCCTCGCCGGTCCCTCGCTCCTCATCATCTGGGCCAAGTCAGACCCCAATGTTTCAGGCTCTGGCACCACCCAGCACGTGGACAGCAAAGCACAGATCCCAGCGGGTGACCGCGTGTGGGGTGTGTGCCACTGTTTCTCATCGAAATATCACACTGGGCCTCCTCCAAGACCCTTGTTGAAATCCCACACTGGGAAACGCGGCCCAGTTTTGTCCACGTTATGCTCCTCGGCCTTTGCTGTGACTGAGTGGGGTGTGACCGGGAGAGGGGACAGTCCAGTCAACAGGGAGACCCCGGGGTTTAAGCACATCCTCGGCTGGAGAGGAGTCGGCCAAGACGCAGCGAGTTCCCACAGAGCCCCCAGGCTGCTGGTTGCCATGGGAACCGCCTCCAGGTCTGCCTGGCCGCTAGGAACGTGATCCCACCAGACACCAGGGGCATCGCCAGCGCCCAGTCTTGCCGCCCCAACTGTGGGGACACGCTCTGAGGTGGCCACACTGCGTGCAAGCTCCTCCCCTCGAGTGCGGACAGGGCCCGTGACTCACCTTCACCGAGCAGAACGCGGCAAAGCTGATGAGGCCAAGTGAAGACTGCAGCCTCCGCCACGCGCTCGGACACTCTCTCTCTCAACCTTGCTGGCTTCAGGGAGCAAGTGGCCGCACTGGGGCGGGGACACCCACAGAGACGGCGGGGCGGGAGCCAGGGTGGCCTCAGCCAAGGCCAGCTCAGGACCCGGCTCAGTCTTGCAGCCACAGAGGGCTGAACCCGCCCGGCCGAGACTCAGATGGGATCCCAGCCCTGGTGGCACCAGGAGGGCAGACGGAGGGACTCAGAAGCAGAGGACCCAGCTAAGCCGAGCCAGACCCCCGGCCCACGGAAACTGCGAGGTAATAAACATGCTGCATTAAGCTCCTAGGGTTAATATGTTTCGTGGCAATGGAAAGCCAGCACGTCAGAGGGTGCAGGGACTGTCTACGAGGGCCTCCCTCCTCCTCCCCCACCCCCGATGACGCCTGTCCACGGACGGACGCCGGGTCAGCTTCCTCAGCTGTGGGAGCTGCTCACCCACACCATGCGGCCTAAGATGACACAAATGTGTCCTCTCACGGTCTTGCAGGGAAGCAGCCTACGGCCCAGGTGTCAGCAGGCCACACTCCCTCTGAACGCTCTAGGGAAGAATCCTCCCTCGCCCCTTCCCGACTTCAGGGCCCCCCAACGCTCGGCATTCGCAGGCCTGGGCAAGCAGCACCCCAACCTCTGCCCCCACCTTCACATGGCCATCTTCCTCTGCGAGTGCATCCAAACTTCCTCTTCTCTAAGGACACGTGTCCTCAGATTGGGACCCCCCTATTCTAGCACAACCCCATCTTAACTTGATTAAGTTGCAAAGATCTTAAGTGCGAATAGGGTCTCGTTCACAGGTACTGGGGGTTGGGACTTCAGCGCATCTTTCACAGGACATAGTTCAACCCCCAGCAGGTGCTGTCTTCATACCCAGAAAGCAGAGCACCTGGGTCTCTCTGCCAACACCAGCCCCCTGGAGCGCCACCCACTCCTCCAGCTCCCAGCTGACTCCCACCCTCCACCGCACGCCACTGAGCACCCACAGGGGCCGCCCCTGATGGAGAAACAGGAAGGAACGAGCCAAGAGAACCCCTGCCCACATGGAGCTCCCCTTCTGCCAGGGGCAGCAATGGCAGGAGACCAACACCAGCACGCAAAGGAGATCATCTCCAACTGCGGCAAACGCAACGAACAGCAACAGCCACGGTAGTGACAACCGTCACAGCAGCAGACGTTGCTCATTCGGTGCCAGGCTTTGTCCCAAACGCTCCACCTGAATTCCTTCTCTTCATCCTCCCCACAGCCCTCCAGAGTAGCTACTTGTCAACTCCAGTTTAAACACGGGAAAACTGAGGCACAGGAACACGACACACAACCAATGGCAGAGCTAGGACATGGACACTGGTGGCCAAGCTCTGGGGCCCGTTACTGAGAACATAGAGGAGGCAAGGGGAGTGGGACTTCAAGCCTGGGGGTCTCTGAGACGGGGCTTGGAGTCAGGGCTTGAAGGAAGAGCAGGAGGGGGACCCCAGACTGCGGCAGGTGGAGCGAGTCGTGCAAAAGGAGGGGATAAAGATGATGACACTAGACCATGGAAGGGGTTAGGCTCCCTCGCAGGGTGGGGAGCTCCCAAGGTGTCCCGTGTCCACATCAGAGTCAAGACTGGGGGCAACTTCCAGCTCGCTGAGAAGGGCTCTTGGAGATCTGGGGACCCTGGGGATGCTGTACTGCACCCCGGTTCCCTTCCTTCTGCCTCTCCTCCACCCTACAGCCTGTCTACCCCGTGCACGCTCAGCCGGCCCAGCTGCCTGGGGTGATTAATAGGTTTAATTTATTGTTAACTTGCACGGAGCCGAGCCAGGCAGCCGCACCTGCAGAGCGGTTTGTGAGCAACCAGGGGAGGGGGCGGCAGGAGCCTTTGTATGCTTATTTATATTCATTTTGTACCAGGGACATCCCTAATTTGTTTGTTTTTCTCTGACCTGGCTTCACTTACCAGAAATGGGGTGGCTGGGACAAGACCAGGAAGTGACGGTGGTTTCGAGTCCAGGGGAGGACAGAAGGGAGACTGAGTCTACAGAGGCAGAGGAGGACAGACGCAGAAAGGGAAAAGACAGAGGGACCACCAGGAGCAGCTGCCCAGCCCCCAGGTCTCTGCACTGCAGGTGGCCAGCCTCCATCCTCCCCAGCGTGCCCAGGGCAGGTCGCTGACGCACAGTGCGGGGTGCGGGCGGGGGAGACCAGAGAACACGGAGCATCCTCAGCATGCCGGGGGAGACCGAGGGTGTCAAGGCAAGGCTGGCAGAGCAGCAGGAGCAGGGGGTTAAGGCAGTGTGGGCTCCAAGGCAAGGGAAGGGCTGCTCATTCTCCTTCTAGGGGGGGCCTCTGGGTCCAGGACTCCCAGGGACAGCCTGAAATCCAGGCAGCACCTTCCCTCCTCCCCCGGCTGGAGCAGACCAAGGTCTGGGAGCCAGAACTGGGATGAGTATGGAGGGAGGAGAAAGAAAAAGGGGTCTCCAGCAGGGAGGCCTCAGAGCAGGGGCAGGAGGGTCATAGCAGGGTCCCTTCGCTGGCGAATGTGTTCTGGCAGAGTGAGACCTCAGTCTCAGGGTTCTCAGAGACTGGAATCTCAAATGTCACTCAGAGACTAGCCAGATAAATTAGAACTACCCCAGAATCTCTCCCACCCTGTGAAAACACGTAGCTAGAATCTGAAATGAGAGCCAGAACATGCCCTAGAATTCCATGAGTAGCAGCGTAAGCAGAATAAGACAGCAGGCGCCAAGCGGGGCAGAGAGAGGCTTCGGTTCAGCAGGTTCTGCCACCCACAGTTCAGGGTTCACCCAACGCCCCTTGGGTTAAATGTGGAGGTGGGAAGTTCCAGGTGGCTTTTTATTAGAGGATATGGAGGCCAAGAGAGGTTGGGACAAGAGGTTCATGCAGCCTACAATGTCAAGTCCTCGTTTCTTTCTTTTATAATACAATAGCTTTATGGGGACATAATTCATACACCGTCCAACTCCGTCCAAGTGTTACAATGCAGTGGCGCCTGGTGCAGCCATAGAGCTGTGCAACCATGCCCTCGGTCGGTTCTAGAACATCTTCATCATCCCCCAAAGAAGCCCCGTACTCTTCGTACTCTTCAGCTACCACCTCCCAAACCCGTCACCCCCAGCCCTTGGCAACCCCTGATCCACCTCCTGTCTCTGTGGGTTTGCCGGGTCTGGATGTTTTCTGGACATGGCCTTGTCCCTTCTCTGCCGGGGTCAGCACACACCCACACCAGCGCCAACCTCGCTGCCCACGAGCCGTTAGCCCTCGGTTCCCCGAGCCTGGGCGTCCTCATCTGCAAGTGGCTGGCCAGCGTCCTCCACCCGCAGCCTGCAGGGGTGTCAACGCCATTCGTGGCCCCGAGCGCCCAGTGAGCGCTCAGCGAAGGGAAGATGGTGCGTCTGCCCTCATGTGTCGCCCCATCCGTGCCTGGTTTGCCCATGTGGGCCACGCCGGCACTTCCCACTGACGGCGACAGACGCAGCACTGAGGACCCGTGGAGACAAAAGGCAGCCACGACCATGTGGAGGGCGTCTCCAGCACCTGCCCAGCGACTAGAGACATTCTCACGATCGTGCAGGTGTAGACAGCGACCGTGGCCCAGCTTGTGGTGGTGCCCGTCAGTGCCACCGGCCCTGCTGCAGGAAACTGTCTCCACCGCCTGAAGACGGAAGCCCAACGTGTCCCTGTTACCCAGGAGCCTGGGCCAGGCTGCGAGGACATCCCAGACCCCGTCCCAGGCCTGGCCGGCTTCTGGCAGGCCCCGCCTGGTGGTTGGCAGCTGTCGCGGCCTGGGAACCTGCCTGCCGAGTGGTCCCAGCTCCCAGGGCCTGGGGAGGGGTGGGAGGTAATCCGGTTACATGCTCCGGGGGTGCCACTGCTCTTGGCAGAGCCTCAAATGGAGTCTGAAACAGTAATCGGGAGCCAAGCTGCCTGTGCTGAGAGTGGCGAGGCCTGGCTGGCAGGTGTCCCCACCCCCGCCCCGTCTCTGGAGACGCTGATGCTGCCCGGGACCCCCTGGAGGGGCTTGGGGAGACAGCCCCCCACCAGCCCCAGAGGCGAGGAGTGAGCCAGCACCCCCACAGGAGGGGAGGAGGGTGTGGCTGAGCCCCAACAAAGATGGAAGGAGGCCACCGACATGGAATGTCCAGAACAGGCAAATCCGCAGGGACAGAAAGCAGATTAGAGATTGCCAAGGGCTGGGGAAGACGAGAGAATTCAGACTGAACAGCGGAAGAGTATGAGGTTTCCTTGGCAGGTGGGGGGAGTGATAAAAATGTTCTAAAATTGATGGTGGAGATGGTCACACAACTGTGAAAACACTGAGAACCAGCACCTTGCACACTTTAAATGGGTGAGTTGTACGGCACATGAATTACATCTCAATAAAGCTGTTCTCACAACCCTTTGCACACAAAACCAGAGATTTTCCTGGATCCTCCTATAAAAACACAAATAGGTGCAAAGATGGATGAGGTTCTTCACAGAGGAGGAGACTGTGCCACAGAGAGGTTATTGCTCTTTCCAGAAGTCACAGGGCAGTAAATGGCTGAAACAGGGCTCCACCCCCAGCAGGGTTAGCCCCTGTGCCCTTAACCCATTACTGTATTGCCGCTGACAGAAAGGCAGCTTCAACACTTGCTTGGGGCAGCTGCAAATAACCAGGGAGGAAAGGGAAAATATTTCAGAAGAGACATGTGTACTGGACACGTCTAAATAGAGGAATCGAAGCAACTGTCGTAGACAAGATCAGAACTTAATCTTCAGGGGGCTCTGTCTTTGCCAGGTCTCTTTGGGTCTTAATCAGACCCAGCATCTGTGCCCTGGCCCCCCATCCCCGCCCTGGCAACTTCCCGGGGTCCCCCGAGGCAGAGCAGAGTGTGGCGCCACAGAAGTCAGCCTGATAAAGAGCCAGCCCCGGGCAGGCTCCAGCACGGCAGCCCCCACAGACGTCTGCGGAGAGACATAACTCAATAGAGGATCCCCCTAACACGGCAGCCGCCTGCTCTAACCCCTGCAGTCCCAGCCTGACCACCGCGGAGATCACAGAGGCGGGAGGTACCCACCCGACTCCTGTTCTCGCCCTCTCGCGGCCCTGCGAAGACGGACTTTGCCGGGCGTCTGCTGCCACCTACAGTAACAGCGACAGAAAGCAGGTCTCCAGCCAGACCCGGAGCAGGGGACCAGGGGGCTTCCAGGAAAACTGGGGCACCGGGGGCCGAAGCCTGAGTTCTGACATCCACGTCCTCTCCCAGACCCTCAGGCAGGCTGAGGAAGAATGTTTGAGAGCCTTGTCCCCATCCCACCCTTTGAACAAGCCCCGTCCGCTGGGACCCGCCAGCACAGAGGTCACACATGCAAGGGAGGACGAGCTCCCTACCCCACGGGGCTCCCTACCCTGCCTCCCATGCTGGGGACATGCCGGCCCCTCTGCCCACACCTGCTAAACCTGCACCATCTCGCTCACCACCTACCCAAGAAGCCCCTTCCTGATCCCCTCCCCTGGGTTAGCAAACCCCACGGCCCCCATCGGCTGACCCCACTGGGCACTGCGAATTGCAGCCACTGCCTGCCTGTCTCCCCTAGTAATGACAACAACCACAGCAGCAGTCAGCTTCACGCTCACCGAGCACCACCCACGTGCCACGAGCTGTGCTCACAGCCTCGAACGCATCATTCATTTCATACTCCGAGCACCCTGCGCGGGAGATGCTATCACTGCCCTCCATTTCACAGATGAGAAAACCAAGGCTGGGGGGGGGTTTAAGTAATCCAGCCCAAGCCACCCTGGAGTTTGAGTCCAGCCCCGTGTGCTCTAGCGACAACCCTCTTCCCCAGACGCAGCCCGCCTGTCCTCACAACCCCTCCACCGTGGGACAGGGTGCCCGCAGGGCTCGTCTGCTGTTCGTTGATTCAGAAACTTGGGAGCCTGCCTGGCTGGGAAATGGTTAATCGTGCTTTCCTTTATAAGGCTCAGGGAATGTTAAGCCACTGCAGTAAAAATGCAGTGGAAACGATGATGTCTGGTCATTAAGAGGCTCCGCTGACGTGTAACTTCCCCCAGTCATACATCCCCTGTCCTTCTTACAGGACATCTCCCTGGGGCTCGGGGGCTATTTAGGGTACAATGGGGCAACATGCGACGTGAACGGGGACTCTCAGCGACAGGACGGAAGCGGCTTTGGGGAGGGCAGCAGGCGTGGCCGGCTGCGTGACGGAGAAGTTACCACCCAAAGAGCTGGTGGGATGAGAGGCCACGCTGTCAAATGCTGGCAGGACCACTCTGCCCAGGGGACCGGGTCTGGAGCACCCAAGGTGGGCTCCACACTCTCCCTCTGCAGAGGAGGGTGTCTGGGTGGAGGGACCAGGGTGTGGGGGACTCCAGGCCTGGCGTATCTGCCAGCCGAGGTGGGAGGAGCTTGGGGGAAGCCTGAGGGCCACCTGTGAACAGGTGAAGGGTTGACACATGGGAGAGAGGGGACCTCGTCGGTTCCCCCCAAAGGCAGATCCAGGCAAATTTGAGAGCAGAGACGAGGAGGGAGAGGCAGACAGAGAAATCCCTCACGCACGTGATAAATATTTGCTGAAGGAAGGAAGGAAGTGATGAGTGACATTAGGGGGTGTGGGTTTGAGACTCTGAAAAACCCAAGTTTAAATCTTTTAACTTTATCACAGGCTTCGGTCAGGTGATGCAGCCTCTCTCGGCATCGTCTGTCCTTCTGCAAAACGGGGTGGGAGGATCCATGAAGAGTTGGGGAATCGGGATTAGCTAGGAGAAGGGAGACGGGGCTCTGGGACCCAGAAAGGGAGTGTCCAGCAGGGGGCAGCAGGGCACGGCCACCTGCACCAGGACAGCTGACCAGCGACACCACCCAGGTCTGTCATTTCTCTGGGATTTTCTGCACATAATATGAACAAGACAGATGTATGAGCAGCACTTCCATGGGTGGCACTGGTTCCAAACATGACGCATCCCTCTTCCCTAGGAGGATTTGTGACCTGAAAGTCAAAGCAGAAAACAACGCACAAGCTGATGGAACGGGAGAAGCTGGAAAGCAAGACAGGGACGGGAACCGGTGTCAGCCTCATTGCGGTCCTGTGAGAGCCGGGTCCCAGATCGCGGCAGACCCAGTGGGCCAAAGCCCAGGAGGGCGGGGCCTGGAGCCTGCATCTCACAAGGCTGCTGGGAGTCACTCACACACCAGCGACAGAGGGGTCTGCAGACCCGTGGTGGCCAAAGGCTTCAGGGAGCAGAGATCCTGGCGCCAATCCCATGGGCGCACAGGTGACAGCAGGTGGGAGGAAGTGACGGGTGCTGCCCAGGGCATGGGGCATCAAGACCCAGAGATGAAAACACAGCTGCGAGGTAACGAGTCGCGTGTGCAGTGCCCGCCTACTGGAGAGCGTGTGCTGGAAACGGGAGAGGACCGGCTGAGGTGTGACCACCTGTCTCTCAAATGAGCCCCTTCTCGCCACCTCCATGCCCAGCAGCAGCCGGTGGTACCGTCCTCTCCTGCCTGACAACCGCCACAGCCTCCCAAGCCACCTCCCTGGCTCCACGCCTGCCCCACACCCTCTATTCACCCCCGGCAGCCAGTGTGACCTCCCGGAAACACTAACCAAACAAACCCACCATGGCAGACACCCACCATCACCACCACCCAACCTTTACTCTTAGAGTAAGATTCAATGCCCTTAATAAGCCCGCGGTCCCTCCAGGGTCTGGCCTCTGCCCCGGCTCCCGGCTCCCCTCTGCTCTCAAAATCGCCAGCTCTTCCCTCCTCCAGGCCTTGGCGCTGAGGTGCTGCTCAGCCGGCCACTTTCTCTCCCCTCCCCTCTGCAGCAGGCTCGTCCTCGTCTCCCAGCGTCAGTTCAAGCGCCCAGTAACCAACTACCCAACACATCCTTCTCTCCAAGCCTTTGGTTACGTCGAGCTATTTTTCTCGGGGAGAGTGAAGAGAATCTGCAAACTCTCTCTTCCCTGGCCCAGATCACAAGCTCCAGGAGGGAAGCGAGAAATCCGTCTGTCTTGGCCACTGTTGAACGCCCAGTGCACGTCGGGCTCCACGAGCATTTTCTGAGCCCATGAGAGGTGCGTCGGGGTCAGGAGGCCTCGAGTGCCGAGCTGAAGAGTAGGGAGACTCACCGAGAACTTCACAGCAGGGCAATAACCAGCACGATGAGAAAAGCGCCTGTGTTATCTGAGAGAGAGAAAAAATCCCGAAGGATCTCAAAGATAATAATAGCAAAATAAATTTCAGGAGTGGATCTAAATTCGCCAACCCCGGTGAAAGCTGAAAATTACCATCCCAGCTGGTGGAAATGTCAATTCAAACTTCATTTATAAAATCATTTCAGGCTCTGATTGCTAAATTATTATTTCATATAAGAAGGAGCATTGTTCTGGATGAAAGATGGTGGCAAAAGTAAAAAAAAAAATGCAATTCGCTCAGCATCACCCTTCCTGGGAAAAAAAATTTTTAACATTAAAAGTTACCCCAGATAATTGCAGATATAAATATCACTTAGTGCAGATGTGGTGTATGAGATGTAATTATTACTCATGGAAAATCAATGGCGGCCAATGATAAAATCCATGATCTGGGTCTTTCCGCTAAGCAGAGACCTATTAGCGCCTTGGCTGTAGTTTATGCGCCTTTTAATTGGAAAGGATCTCCACGCAGAAATGCAGCTCTGTACAGAGATGGCGCGGCTGATTGCAAATAAAGGCGCAGTAACAGCCCAGCGTCAGGCAATGCAGGGAGCTCAGCACTGGGACCAGCCGGAAGCACGTCCACTCGCTGCTCACTCCGTGTTTGCTCCGCCAGCCCCAAGGGCGACAGCTGCGAGTGACGGAGGTGTGGCTCCCACGGGCAGACCCGCGCAAACGCATGACCAAGCTGGACGTGAGTGTGACGCGAGACAGAGGACGTGAACACAGTGTGACCGGAGACCGAGGACGGCCTCTCTGCGATGGGACCGAATGGTGAAGTAGCCAGGCAGGCACAGCAAGACGGGGCAAGAGAGTAGGCAGAGGCAGGTGACAGGGGCTATGAGTCACCAGAGCTTTGGGAGCATAAGGAGAAAGGGTGGAGAGGGTGCACCTAGGACAATACCTGCCACTGGGACTTTCAGTCACCTTGCCCATCTCCATCTCTGAGCCCCCATTCGCCCACCCCAGACGCCCGGCAAGCGAAAGCTCTCAGGAATCCGATTCCTAACAGGTCACCAGCCGGTTAGCGTTCACCTTGCTCTGCCCTTCGCTGATCCCACTGTGCCAATCCCAACACGCCACCCACTGCCAAGCCGACGTGGCTCCCTCGCCACAGGCCCACGGCCTCCAGGAACGCACCGCCCCCCAGAGAACTTGGGGGAAAGGGGAGCGCACAGCCAAGACCCCCTCCCGCTACATCCCTCCGGCCGTAGACCGCAGCACTGGCCTCCCTCTCTCCAGAGCAGGGACTCACGCTCACCCGTGGGCACCTGCCCACGATCCACCGATGCCCCAGAGTGATTCCCCGCTGCCCGGTTCCATGCACGCATAAAAGCCAGCCACGGCCCAGCCCACTCTCCTTTCATGTCCTTGCTCTTTCCCTGACACACTCGGGCAGAGGCTGACAACTCTTCCTCGACACACGAGACTCGCGTCTGGCCCAAGGTCACAGATGCCTCGGACTTTGGAGGCGAAACTGGAATCCCGACGTCTGGGCTTTGGGAAGGAGGTACTTGGGTGGGGACAGAGTCTGCCAACGAGACAGCACAGAACAGCCTGGCAAGAAAGCGTGTTCACAGTCAGACTCAGTTTCCTTTTGATGCTCTGACGTTGCACATCCCAGCCTTAGGACACCAAGGCACGTAACCGAGGGCAAACGAGGCAAGAACACATTGTCACGCACCAGGCTCACCTCCTGCTCCGTTAGGAAGTGAATCACCTCATGCCTGTTCACACAGCCCCACGAGAAGGCTGTGCATCTCCGCCCTTCCGAAACCCGTTTCGTTTCTTTCTTTTTTGTGTGCTTTTTTCTTTTTTTCCTTTCCTCTTCCCTTGTCTGCTTTGGAACAGCTACAAATGAGACAGCGTGATTAATTTCATATTTTGGCTACCGCTGCAGAAACACCTTCACTCAAACTCTGGTGCAAAAAGGAAGGATTTAATCAGTCTCTAGTGTGGTTACCTTGTGCTTTCAAGATCTCCGATGGGAAGCGAAGACGTTTTCGAACATTAAACTTTAATGAGCAGAGCAGGCAAACATACTGCTGCGTCGACACCCTACGTGACCTGATTGGGGGGAAACCCCCACTCCTCATCAATCTCGCCAGATGGGTATCGTCAGTCACTCTCGCCTCTTAGTGCATCTGCCCAGCCCAGTGCACACGGGAAATATTCCATTCCATCAGTCAGAGCCAGGTAAAACCAATAGGGTGGGGACTTCTCGAAGTTTCTCGAGGCTGATGCAGGCAGGGCTTCTCGTGCTGCACGGTGGAAGCATGCCTTAGATCGCAGATAGCGCTTTTTTATAAGAGGAAGAAACACAAGGAGGAAGGAGAGGGTTTGTCTTAAGGAGTAAGATGAGGACAATAGTGGAAACTAGGTTTTAAGGGCCAGGCATGGTGGCTCACACCTGTAATCCGAGCACTCTGGGAGGCCAAGACAGGAGGATTGCTTGAGCTCAGAAGTTCAAGACCAGCCTGAGCAAGAGTGAGACCCCATCACTACTAAAAATATAAAAAATTAGCCAGACGTAGTGGCGCACGCCTGTAGTCCCAGCTACTTGGGAGGCTGAGGCAGGAGGATTGCTTGAGCCCAGGAGTTTGAGGTTGGTATGAGCTAGTATGATACCACGGCACTCCAACTCGGGCAACAAAGGGAGACAATGTCTCAAAACAAAGAAAAACTGTGTCTTAGGAATCTGGGTTTTAAGAATCATGTAAGCTAGGAATTGGCACACTTTTTCTGTAAAAGGCCACAGGGTGTCTGCCACGGTTCTCAACTCTGTCGTTGCAGTGTGACAGCAGCCACAGACAATAAATAAACGAATGGGTATGGCTGCATTTTGATAAAACTTTATTTGGAAAAACAGGTAGTAAGCCAGATTTGGCCTATGGGCCATCGTTTGCTGAGCCGTCATCTAGACTCCAGGGTCAAAAGAATTGAATAAGATCCCACAGTGAACATGAAAAAAGTCAGTGTCAGATCTCCCCTCCCATAAAGGTCATTGCTTGAAGGTCAGAAGGGACAAGTCCTTGCCCTGCTTTGATGGTTGACAGTTTCATGGGAGACTGTAGATGTCATTTCATCCAAGTGACTCACCTAGGAAACCAAAGAGGCATAGTCGTGTCCTTCTGGCAACAGGACATTTGTACGTGCCTACAATGTTCTGTGTCCTACTTTTCCTCAACTGAATCTTCTTCATCTTCAGGTCTCAGCTCAAACATCAGACCCCTCTGGGAAGGCCTTCCTGGCACTTCCCGCCCTGACAAGCACCCTTGGCACCCCACACTTAGCTTTCCCTACACCAGCAGGGTTTGCAGTTGCGTCTTCACGTGTGGGGCTCTCCCTCATCAAACTGCAAACTGTGAGTCGCACTTAGCCCAGCACCCATGTAACACAGGCCCAGGCCCGGCACGCAGGAAGTGCTCAGTGAATATTCATTAAGGGAACGGGCAGGAAAGGTTTTACTTAGAACTGGAAATCACAGTTACCTGTGAACTTTCAGCCTCCCCCTTATCAACAAATAATTAGCAGACATGCTCGGTACCGGCAGAGAGAGAAGGGGGTGCTTAGGGCTCCCGCACTCTGAGCACACGTCAGCACCCCAAGGAGGACTGGCTGAAACAGACTCCCGGCCCTGGCAGTTTCTGAGTCCGCAGGTCTGGGACGGAGCCTGCGACCTGCAGTTCCAACTACCCCCCTGGCGACTGCTGGGCCTGGGGGGCCACACTTTGTCATTCTCAGCCCCGGCGGCAGGTCAGACTCCCCAGGGAAGCTCTAAACGTACCAGCACCCAGCCCCAGCCCAGACCAACTGCATCAGAGTTTCTAAGGATGGGCCCTGGACACTGTCGAGCATTTGTCTTTATGTGTTATTGTCTTGTTTTTTAAAGCTCTCTGGGTGATTCTAATGTGCAACTGGGCTTGAGAACAACTGAGTTAAAAGATGTTTATAGTGAGAGACAGCTGTCGTTAGGGGCCGGGCTCCGGTGCTGGCTGTGGCCAGGCCTGCAGTGGCAGTTGTAGAACATTCCGGCGCATCCAGCTCAAGGTATGGATCCTGGCTGCTGGGATGGCCGCGGGTCTACATCTGAAAGGCATGTGAATGCTGACCAAAAATCACTGAGGATTCGTCAGTGTTGCTCTGCACAGCAGTGATTAATCTGTTTCCATTGTTGTAAGAATCCTGTTGTACAAACATACGACGACGTATTTACCCATCCTCCTGCTGAGGGACAGGTGGGGGCTACTACAAATCGCACCACCATGAACATTCTAGTACGTGTCCTTTGGAAAACATACGTACGTATCTCTCGTGGACAAGGAAAACCAGAAAGAAAAGAAAACACACTGCTGTGTGGTGCTACTGGTGCAAAGTTCAGAACAGGCAGAATTAACCCCCGGCCTTACAACTCAGACCGTGTGTGCGAGGGCGGGTGCAGAGGCAGCGGATGGCTCTGGGGTGCTGGTAACGTTCTGTCTCCCGACCTGGATGTCCCAGGTGGGCTCACACAGCAAAATTCATCCAGCCGTGCTCCTGGGACCGCTTGCTTTCATATATGCTCATCATAGAGTCACGCAACACAGGCCGACGTTTCGGTCAACCACAGTCTGCACCAGTGACGGTGATCCTGTAAGGTTATAACGGGGCACGCGCAGAAACCCTATCATGGCACTGACACTGGCTTCACAGATCAAGTCGGGGAAACGGTCGGTGTGCAGTAATGGAGCTGGGACGTTTGGTTTATCAAATGAAAACTATATATAAATAAAAATACACATGCCGGCTAGGTTTGTGCAATCACACTCTACAATGGCCTCACCACAACAAAATTGCCAATGACGCACATCCAGCACTCATGCCTGTCATCAAGTGATGCATGATTGTACTTCAAGTGAAAAGAAAAACAAAAGTTTATTAAAAACAAAAAACTGGCGGTGCGGAGGCGGGCGCAGCTCCAGACCTTGGCCTGCAGGGGGCGCAGCAGTTTCATGAACTCTGCTAGCCCACGCGCTGCTCTGGTCCTCGGGCATCCGCCGGCCAGGCCTCCGTGAAGTTTTGGGGGGTGGCCTGCAGGGCAGCAGGCACTTGGAGCTCACGGACAGGAGTGCCCCAAGGAGCCAGCGCAGGGCTGGGCCACACTCGCCTGCCCTGGCCCTCGGCTCTGCACTGGGGTGGGCCGGAGATTGCATTCTCAAAAGCTCTCAGCTGCCCTGAGCAATTCTTCCTGCAAGAGAGCCCCAGATGGCCATGTCGGCTTCCCAGGCCCTCTCCTCTCTGCCTCCCCAAGCCCAACACAGAGACAGCAGGACACTACAGCTAAGCGTCACAGCATCCTGAGTTCACATCATGGCTCTGCCACCAGCAGCTGGGTGACCTTGAGCAAAGCTCTTAACCTCTGTGCGCTGGCCTGTAAGGTAGAGAGGGGACCCCACCCACCTCGTGGGGCTGCGACGAGTACTTAATGGGAGAGAGCATGTCTGCATGTCACTTGGCAGTGTCTGCTCCGGGATAAATCCACAGCCATGGTTCTTCCCACTGAATGACAGTCCGACAAGGGGGGCCCTGCCCTCTCACCTCCAGGCAGCGCTGCATGGCCACAGAGAGGAAGGGGAACAAAAGTCACCATTTCTCCACCTCCTTGGATCCGCCGGGCTCTGCCACTCCGGCAGCTGAGAACGGGTTCAGGCCAGGTCAGTGCCTACAGCTCACAAGCCGTTGGCCCAAGAGACAGTGACTGGGGTCAGCCTGCCGGCAGCACCCACACAGACAGCAGTGGGAATGACAGGCGAGGCCCCGGTCTGACCTCCTTCCAGATGCTCCAGGCCGTGACACATCCCGGGATTCAGCACGGAAGGTGCCAAGGAGGCTGGCAGCTACCTGGATCACCAAAGGCTGGTCCAAGCGCAGACTGAGTTTCCCAGCCCGGCTCTGCTGCCACGTCAGCCGCGTGACCCTGAGAAAGCCACGTGCCCCCTTGGAGAGCCATCTGCTCCACGGTGAAATCACCCACCTCTGGGACTGTGGTGAGAGGCAAGAAAGGTCACTGTCTAAAGCACCTGGCACATAACAGCTCAGAGGATATTGGTTCCTCTTCCTCTGGGCGGCTCTGAGCTCCCAAAATCATAATTATAGCAACAATGACAGCAGCAAGAATGTGAGGGCTAGTTCCGTGGCATGGTGGCACCACGAGTAGGCTCATGGACAAGGAAAGATAAGGACATCATGTTGCCTAAGGTCATGTGGCCAGGAAGGGCTAACAGTTGAATTTGAACCCAAGTCTGTCTAGCTCCAGAACTGCTGTTTTAACCTACCTGGCCGTATTAGAACTCAAGCCACTGTGTTGGTGCCCAGGGAGGTAACCCTTGACATTAAGGATGTCTGTGCCCAGTTCTTTGCCCTCTGCCCCTCCTGAGGGAGTGAACAATTCTCAGTCCATCCCACGCCTTTAGTCCTTCACCTGTGAGCACAGATGCGGGACAGTTGGGGAGAAACCTGCACGAAGCCACCAGCACCAGGGGATGCCCGGCCTCCCCATGCCTGCCTCAGACCCTAGGCCTGGCTCTGCCGCTTAAAAGCTGTGTGACCGTGGACAAGTTAGGTCACCCCACTGGGCTTTGGTGGCCTCATCTGTGAAACTGTCGCTAATGCTAGAAAGGGAATTTATCAGAAAATGTAATTGAGATGTGTTTAAAATGCTTATGAGAATACTGGCAGGTAAGGCAGCACTCAAGTCTCAGCTATTGTATCCTCATTGTCACCATTTTCTTCCATCATCATCATCATCGTAATCTTTCATAGCAACCGTCACTGTCACCACCACCATCACCACTGTCCTCCATCATCGTCACCACCACCATCACCACTGTCCTCCATCATCATCACCACCACCATAACCACTCCCACCACTGTTGCATTTCAGGAGACAATGCCTGCCAAAGGCACAGCACACCAGTGGCGAGATGAGGCGTAATGAAGCTTCCCAGAAGGCAGATGGGAGCTCCAGCACCTCGGAAGACGTAACCTTTAGCCACCTCTTGCTCCTGAGAGCCCATCTGCGCTGGTCTCGAGCACACTGGAGCATCCAGGGATAGTGACACAGGTCTTGCTGCCTCCATTTCCCCAGGACACACCCTCTGCACCTGCCAGGACAGAGCCAGCCCTGGCAGACTTGAGCTTCTACCCACCCACAGGCCGCACTCAACAATCCAGAGGGCACAGGGCCAACCCGAGCTGCTGGGTCCTGCAAGATCCATGACTCTCACACCGTCTTTGACTCCCTCTTCCTCTCTCCTGTTTTCCTCCTCATTCCCTGAAAAGGCTCGGGCACCTGCTCCATCCCAGACCCTGTGCTGGGAACACAAGGAACAAGACGAACTAAGGCTGTCCTTCTCCCCACCCCAGGAATCCTTCAGCCCAGTGGGACAGCTGGATACGGAGCAGGCAATGATATGGTTGCAACTGCCATGGGCCCCAGGAAGGGGACATACAGGGAGGTTTTAGGGCCCATAACGGGGGCCTGACACAGGCAGGAGAACCCCAGAAAGGCTTCCCTGAGGAAGTGACATCCAAGCTGAGCCCTGAGGGATGAAAATGAATCCCCCAGTGAAGGGACGGGGGGGGGGGGGGGGGGGGGGGGGGGGGGGGGGGGGGGGGGGAGCAAAGGCACGCTGGGAAGGACAAACTTGTGCAAAGGCCCTGAGGCACCGTAGGGGCCGAGTCTGCATACGTCCTTACTTGCAGCCCAAGTACAGGGCTCCAGGATTTTGTTCTTAAATCCCCAGGAAGTCATTAAAGAAAAATTCAAGTTAAAAGAAAATTAAAAAAACACCTGAGTTTTGCCAATGCTTGGATCATGCTCAGAAACTGGAAGGTCACTGAGTCTTGGCCACTGTCTTCTGCATCTCCTGGGAGTGCTCCCAGTGAAACCACAAGTGGACTCGCATCCCATGCAGAGAGAGCACGAGAGGGAGGACTCATGGGCACGCCAGGATGACCGGGGAGAGAGATGCGCCAGGCCCTTCCCTGCGCGCAGTGTCATTTCCCCCATGCCAAGACCTGTCGGGAAACCGGCAGGGACAATCCAAACACCTGCTGCCACCTGCCCAGACCTGTGTGCGCCTGGCTTCCCTGTCTGCCCACCCAGGGAGCCCCCCCTTAAAGCTGCCGCTCTGAGCAATGCTGGGGTCGAAGACGGATGTCTGCTGGGAAAGCAGGTTCCCGTTGGTCCCTCAGCTCCTGCCCACTTCTCAGCAGATAGGATGTCGGAGCTGGGGGTCAGATGGGGAACCAGAAGCCGCGTGGAGCTCCTCGTCCTTCCCTCCAAATGCTGCCTCCCTCCTGGGTAGTACAGACACAGGACGGCCCCAGACAGAACCCCGAAGTTGGCATCCGTCCCCCTGCCAATGCTGCAGTCACATCCCCATCACCAGGACTTCCTAGGGGGAGGCAGTCTGAATCCAAGGGCATTTTTATAGGGTTTTAAGTGTTATCACTTTAAAGAATGACTGGAATAAAGCAGTTCTCAGAGGAAGTGCTTCAGGGGAGAGAAAAGAACTGTCAGAATTAGAATAAATTCCTGGGAAGCAGGGAGCGGCGGCGCGGGTGCACACTGAGCGGGCGCCGGGGCTGGGACTTCGCACGGGCTGCCTCTTCCAACCACAGCAGCCCTGTGACGGAGGGACTGTCACCGTCCCCACTGTGCGGGTGGGTAGAGCAAGGTCTAAAAGGACAGTAATATCCCAAACACCTCAGCGTTGAGCTGAGGTGAACGAAGGGGAAGGAAGGTGACGACGATTTGTCTCAGCCCCAAACCCGTGTCCACCCATGTGCGTCCACGCAGGGTGCCCACACCCAACCCCCCTGAAGCCCTGGACGGTGTTTCAGGAAATGCCCTAAAACAGTCCAAGGGCAACGAAACCTCGTGGTTAACCCGAGCTTCGGACTCAGGCCGTCTGGGCAAGTTATTAACCTCGGTGAGCCTCACTTTCCTTTATCTGTGCAGCAAGGAAACGGGTGCCTTCCCTCTTGAGTTAGGATGAGGGGTAAACAATGCAATCCACATACGTCCCGATTATGGCACTTGGCGCTTAGCATGAGCTTCCTATTTGTTAGCTGTTGGCACTATTGTGAAGCACACTGTCATGTTCCTAATTGTGGCAGACAGTCCCCAAGATGGTACCCAGGGATCTCTGCTTCCTGGCAGAGTACAGGGCCCCCCTCACTTGAGTGACAGCTGAACATACTGACTTGCAAATGCCGCTTGCAAGAGGAGGTTATTATCCTGTGGCTTCTGTCCTGGGTACCCTCTCTCACTCAGTTGCTCTTGCTAGGGGAAGCCGTTGCCAAGATGTGAGCCGCCTCGTGGGGAGACTTGTGTGGCAACACATGATGTCTCCAGCTAACAGCCAGGACGACCAGAGGCGCTCTGTCCAACCAGGCCTCGTGTCGTCTCACAAGCGCAACCTCCCCAGTCAAGCCTCGAGTTGGCTGCAAATCCGCCGGCATCGTGACTGCAGCCTGCTAGAGACCTTCAGGCAGGGCACCCGCCCCACGAAGCCACTGCATATTCCCGACCCACAGAAACCATGACATAATAAACGTTTGTTGTTTTAAGCCACTGCCTTTGGGGGTGATTTGTTACACAGCGATAGGTGACTGATCTGCTCATCCGTATCTGCACTCGGCCGACAGTGCTCTCTGCTTTATGAACCTCAGCTCCATTCCTGTCTGGAGCATCACGAGAGATAAATTGGCATATCCAGAAGTAGTGAGTTCACTGTATTTCACACTTCAAAATGTGGCTCCTGACAGCCAAGGCGGTGGTTGGTACAGACAGGAAGCTATCAGTCTGGAGAGTAAAATCAGATGGGTGTGGAAATCAGACACAATTAGATCTGGAAGGAGCCTGGTACATCCAAAGCAACCCCAGTCTCCATGTTACGCGTGCAGGGGAGGGACCAGTCCGGCAAGAGCTCCTCCAGGGGCATCCACAGCCAGGCTTGAGAGAGAGTGGCAATGACAGGTTAGCAGAAACCAAGTGCATCTCTATCCACTAACGATGTCTGCCAAGAGCACAGAGGAGCACGTGGTGAGATGCATGTCATACGTGTGCCAGCCCTGCCACTGGTGCTTCTAGAAGAACTCCAGAAAAATGGTGGCTATAACCCATTGCAAAACCCAAGTCATAAAGGACTCTGAAGTCCACAGAGAGGAAATCTGCACTGCTTCCCCTTAGACGTGCTTAGTAAAATGTTTTCAGGAGTCCCCTATGCAAGGCCACAGACTGGAAGGCGTTTTCTGGGGTTCAAACTCTGTGATGTTGACCATGATAGGTGGCACGTGTGTCTGCCCTCTAGGGTCACCACTCAGAATTCAAAGCACAGGATAGGAAGGGGACTTAACCCACAAGCTGCTCTGCATATCCAAAGAACAATGATTCTTTCCTTTTTGTCTGTCCTTGAAAATATCCCCTGCCCAGAGCAGCAAACAAATCTCCCTTTTCCCAACATGGAAAGCCATCTGCCCATAGGTGACACTGGATGGCCACAGATACCCCTTTCTCTGCGCACAGCAGTGGCACGTTTAGAAGCAGAGATGGCAAGCGTGGAGCACACACACCCCTGTTCCCTGCCCCGTGCCCTTGGCAGGCATTCTTAATCAATCAAGACATTCTTTCCGACGTGGTCTCGGAATCCATGTACACGCAACACTCCAAGCAGTCCCTACAACTGATCAGCGTTCGCACGGAAAATTAGACTTGGATCAAGCATCTGCTTTGTCTTCCTTCCTGGCTCGAGCGCTGACTTCTGCACCAGGCGGCCCTGGCTCTCTTCCCTCTGCGAGCTTCACCCACAAAAAGCCGCACCTCGCCAGCCAGCCCTGGCTGGGCTGCAGGAGGCAGGAGAAATAGCCAAACATGCATCTGCCCATCTTTTCCTGGGGCTGAAAGGCAACGTCCTTGCTTCCAAGCACCGGTGTGTGCCAGGCTCCTTCAGCCTGCAGGGAAGAGCTGCAGAGAGCTGGTGACACCCACAACTGGGAAATAAGCAGCCCTCGCAAATCCGCACAATGCCTGACCAAGACGTATTAGCGAAAGTGAGATACAGGGTACCGTCTTCTCCAGGACAGCACAAACAGCCTCGGTCAGCAAGAAAGCCACACAGTTAGGAGATTATCATCACGACCTCGAGAGCTGAGAGTATGTTTCCACCGCAGGCGTCACACGGGACAAAACAGGCGAGGTCTAAGCAGACATGCGTGGGTGTCAGCCACACACCAGGCACCGTGTTGGGGTGAAGAGGCTGGACTGATGACCAACGTCCTACCAGGCATGAAAAAAAAATCAACTCAGCAGTCGGAGTCCCAGCAGGTGCAGACCAAGGTGGGTGCAAAGAGGACAGACGACCCCCTTCACTTCCACCAGGGGGGTGTCTATGAATATTTCTAGAATTCGTATCCTTGTGTGGGATAACAGGCGCCCACATTCAATGTTCTCATTGCGTAGGTTATTACAACTCTCATGAAAGCTCATTTAGCAACATTGAATGAAACTTAAAATGCTCAGGCTTTTGACCAAGCAGTTCTACCTCCAGGATAGGGACCACGTGGATGTCCTTGCGAAATATGAAAAGATACATGTACGATCATGTTATTTCTAAGAAACACTGCTTCTGAGAGCGAATCGGTGGAAACACCCTGTCAAGATCAAACACACCACGGCATGTCCACGCAGTGACACGTCACACAGCCACGGAGCAGAAAGGCACAGGGCTGCTTACACTAATAGGGAAAGAGCTACAAGATACGAGGAGGGGGGAAAATCAAGTTGCTATAGAGTGTGTTGTGGATGGCCACTCTGGGAAAAATATTCAAGGCTATATACATATACCCTCGCTTCGCCACGGAGGAATTTTCTAGAAGGAATTACAGCCGTTGAGAAGCAGGACAGCCTGGGCTGGCAGACTGGGAGATTGGGGCATTTAGTAGCTTTGTCCCATCTGAACTGTCTAACCAAGCAGATCCTTAGCGTCGTGCTAGCGGGATCACGGAACAGTTCTTGTTTTCTGCTTGATACTTGTCTGTATTTTTGAGAAATGGAGGCGTAGACGTTTTATTTTCTATCTGTGCATGAGGTATAGACGGGTGAGGTGTTTCTAGATGTGTAGTACGGGTCCGTGTGCTTTTATCTCATCCTGCCCGGACCTTTGAGGAAGCTTAGGAGAAAATCTCTCATCAGTTTTGACCCCAGGGCAAATTCTTCAACACACTTCATTAGCGATTCCGCAGAGCACAGCCGGGATTTCTTTTATGCACCTCTGGTTGAAAGGAGACCCAAATCACAAGTCGTTCTGTGAACGTGAGGCAGCTCCCCTCTCCGGGGAGGACCTAAGGATGTGAGCTGCCCCGGAGCCCAGCAAGGCTGGACACGGAACATCGCCCCCTGAGTGGAGAAAGGTCCCTGGATGAGGAAGGACAAGCTCCTGGCCTCCTGGGGCTGGGCTGGAGGATGGGGAGAGGGAAGCAGAGGAAGGGAGGACCCTGGATGTTGAAGACCCGACTCTGCCACTGCATCTGAGGAAAATGACCGGTGGGAGAGGAGAAGCAATGTTGGGCTCAAGGAATGTTTTAGGAACCCAGGATTTCTCTGTCCACCATGAATACAGGTAACAGGGGAGGAACAATTCTAAGGAAATAAGACACACACCCCCACAGCTCAGCCCATGAGAGGAAGCAGGGCATATAAATGCCTTTTTCCCTCCCTCCTCTGATAACTTACTGTGGCTCCCTATTGCCAAAGCCCAACCAGAAGCCAGTGGGCAAGGTTGCTCGGCACTGTGGTCTACACAGGGAAGCCTCCCAGGCACAATGCAGGGTGTAGACGAGCAGAAAGCAGGTCCGGAGGCATAAGCAGATGCCACCCAGCCGTTCACCCTTCTGCACGTCTGGACCTGGGGCTGGCATCTTAGAGCTGGCAGCACTTCCAGTCCTGCATCCACAAGGCCAATGAGAATCGCCCCGTGTGTTTTACGTGCACCTGTTTAATTCTAAATGCTCGATGATTTGCTACAGACACACTTCTTACAAGGGGCTTTCACTGTCTCTCGCTTTAGACGTTCCAGGTAATCAATAATGCTGCAGCTCTGACTCCAAATTAAATAACTGCACATTTATTACCCATTACTGGAAGCCACGCAGGGAACTCCCCCTCCAGAAGCAAAAGCCCCACTCCCGAGCCCTCCTTCTCCCCCGCCACCCCCTCCAACCGTCAAGCAGGTCCAGTCAGACAGTGTGACTATCCTCCAGCTTTTAGAAATCAAACTCCCTTTGCTAGTCTAACCTAAATTGGGATGAAAAAATGCCAAGCCTCTGAAATTTACCCCGCCAAGCCGAGCCCCCAGGGAGGACGTAACATTTGGCTGTAGGATCGGAGGGTGTTTGGCTGCCGCCTCTGTCACCTGCTCCTCCCTCCCAGGGAAGCCGGGCAGCACAGAATTTCAGCTCCATGGCCGGTGGGTCCTTGCTCCCTCCCTACTGAGCTGCTGAGACAAAAAGGAACGAATGGTCGCCTACAAGTGGGGACCCAGGCAGCCCACCAGTGAGAACCACACTTGGGGCCAGCAGATTGAGCCTTGCAACATGCCCCTCTGCCTCAGCTGCTGAGAAATGTCACACTGGAGGGCCGGGCAAGGACCGCAGCGCCCAAGCCAGGCATGTTCTTCAGGGACACAACAAATCATGGTGCAATTCTGCAATTCTAGGCCCTTCTGTTCCCAGGACGCTGTGAACCACCCACGAGAGAAGTCCATCCCGACACTCAAGCCCGTAAGAAGACGGGACAGTCTGGGGGTCACATGCACTCCGGCCCCTAGACACGGAGATTCACGATGAGGGTGAGTGGAAAGGCACCGACCACGGATGGAAAACCATCGAGAGAAAATCAGGACTAACCGCATTAGCCGTCCCATCCCCACTCAGCGACGTGGAGATTAGGAGAAGCAGCCGGCGCAATTACTTCAATCACTTATGCAAAGTAAGATCATTTCCCAAATTGGAAGTGACAGTCTGGGCCACCTGGCAGGGAAGGCAGCCTGTCCCCAGGAGGGGCTGAGCACTTCTCTCCTGGCTCTTTGGGTATTTGTGTGGTCGTGAGATAATCAGCATCAAAATCATCTTCTCCTTCACCCATCACATCTGCTGGTGGCAGGGTGCTGAGCGGAACTTCAGCTCCCCTGAAATCTGTTCTAAGGCCCAGAGCTCATTAAAAAAAAGGATACTGAGAGCTACCCCTCAAAGTGCTACAGGGTCAAAGGCATTTGGGCAACCCACTTGGGATAGATGGGCTGAGGCTGACAGCAGCCCCTTCTTACTCAAATATCTCCCCAGGAGCCTTACCTCCAGTCCAAAATAGCTCATCGAAGTGTGTATTCCAGACCCATATACAAAAATAGCATCTTTTCCAAAACATTCAACATGTGCTACCATGGCTAGATGGAGGGGTAGACCTTTCTATAAGATTAACCAGGAGAGCTAGATGGAGAAAGGTTAGCCAGGAGGGCTGCATGGAAGAGGCAAGACTTCAGCCATGTTGAAGGCAGGATGCACACAGAGGAAACAGGAAGACCTCGGAGGTGACGGGCAGGGTCTGAGCAAACCCCGAAGGCAGGAAGAGGAGCTGGGGACTTACGCGGTGTTCAGCTAAAGGGCTCCAGTGGAGCTAATAACAATCCCAAACATGTACCTTGTCCTCGCCACAGGAACACCAGACACTGTTCTAAACACGTCATTTATCTTCCTTTGCTGAAACTCCACAAGCACCCAGTAAGACGGGCACTGCCATCCCTGGGGGAGTGGGGGAGGCAGGGCCGCACTGAGAACGGAGGCAGAGCATTCAGAGTCCATTTCCCTCAGCCCTGCACTGAAGGGGACTGAGCTCCAAGACCAGTGAAGGCGAGGCCAATCCAGCAGGCTGGGCGACGACACTCTGAGCCTTCCAGGATCCTGCTATGCAGGGAAAGTGTTAGGACCAGCAGCATCAGTGCTCATCAGAAACGCAGACTCTCAGCCCCACCCCAGATTCACTGATTCAGAGACTGCATTTTCTCATTATTTATTTATTCGACAAGTAAAACGTTGCACATATTTATGGTGTATGCCTCGACACTCTGATACAGTGTGCGCATGGAATGGCAATGTCGAGCTTGTGAGGAGTGCGTGCGTTACCTGAGCCTGCATTTTAACAGGGGTCCCCAGAAGCTTCCTCATCACAATAAAATTCGAGTCTGGGGTCAGTGACGTCAATCTAAGGCAAGAAGAGTGTTCTGGGTGCAAACAGAGCCCGCAGGAGGCTCGATGAGCTGCTTGGCGTAAATACGTTTTCCAAAGTCACGCACGCCGGATGGCAGGCGTTCTGAGAAAGGACCAGAACAGACACGCTTAGGAGCTGGAGCTGGGTCCAGGCACTCATAGCTCTGCCACCTCCTTGTGTGTGTGGCCGTGGGCAGGTCACGAAACCTCACGGACTCACTTTCACCGTCTGAACAGTGGAGGTAGAAGACGGCTCCCTGCTGGGTTGTCACCAAGATTGGGTGAGAAATTCTGTATTTGATGCTTGGCACAGTGACTATTAAATATTAACCCCTCCACAAATATTCCCTGTTACTATGACTATGTCAAAAGTATAAACTGTTGACATTAAGCTGGTTCTAAAGGTCCTAATTAGTGACAAAACCCGGGGGAAGTTGGAAGAAGGTGCAGAAAAATGCAAAGCGCAGGTGAGTGGGCTTTCCTCATCCTACCTGGATGGACTGAGACCATGTCAGTCCTGACTTTGAATAGCAGAGACACAAGGGTTACAGCGTCCTTTTCAGAAGACCTAAAAGGCTTAACTTAAATCACATATAGAATTAATAGCAGGATGCCTGCCTTCAAACCAGCAGGTAAGATTAAAGCAAATTAAATTGACTCCACGGAGCAAAGAACAGAGAAAACAAATGAAGCAGCCTAGAGTCTTTGTAAAGAATAATTTTTTAAATGACAGAAGATCAAACATATCTATTATGGCAAATACACTTGCACTAAACTTCTCTATTAAAAAACTAAGATTCTCAACCTGTGTGAGTAACAAAATCCATCCAGATGCTGCTTCCAAGAGACATCCCAGCTACTCGGGAGGCTGAGGCAAGATGATCACTTGAGCCCGGGAGTTTGAGGTTGCTGTGAGCTAACCTGATGCCACGGCACTCTAACCTGGGCGATAAAGCAAGACTCTGCCTCAAAAAAAAAAAAAAAAAAAAGAAAAGAAAGAAAACTTTAAAAAGTAACCAGGTGTGACCTGTAGTCCCAGCCACTTGGGAGGCTGAGACAGGAGGATCACTTGAGCCCAGGAATTTGAGGTTGCAGTGAGCTGTGATTGCACCACTGCACTCCAGCCTGGGCAAGAAAACAAGACTGTATCTCTAGAAAAAATAATAAATAAAAAAATGAGAAAGGACCCCCCCCCCCAAGTTCCTGAAATATAAAATTAACAGTATTTGTCATATAGAGAGTACACCTTTACGTGAGTCCAGGGGATATCTTTTTAAGCTTTAACGAAGTCCCCTTGGTAGGTTCTATACAGTCTGTATTCTCAGACTACAGTATTATACAAATGGAAATTTTTTTTAAAAAAAAAGTAATGTGTCAAGTTCCTAATGCTTAGAAATTCATGAGTACCTTGCTGATGTCGTAGTTGAAGAATGGAGTCTGAGTGATTCCAGACAGAGCAATGTCAGAGAAATTCTTGTTTGATTTGAAATATGGTCACAAATGCAGGAAAATTCGGCCAGATTTGCCCACTTGTCCATCCATCCACCCACCCATACCACGTGCATCCCGACCAGCAACTACACGAGGTGGTAGAGATTCGATGAAATTAAAAAGGTAAAATTAGGAATTTTATAGAATGCCCCCATGCACAAAGGGTAAGTAGACAAATACAGTAATTAAAAACAGAGGTACAACGATGAGCACCAAGTCGTGAGAGAAGGTAACAGGAGTCCTAAGGTGACAGGTGAGGTCTGTTCTTCACCTGACAAATACGTACTGGATGCTCGTTACGTGCCGTGCCCAGGAGCCACTGCACTGAGCAGGACACAGCTCTTGGGGAGCTAGTATTTTCGGGGGAAGGAATCAAGGAATCATGAGAACAAGAAAAGAATATCATTTCAGAAGGCGCAAAGTGCCGTGGAGAAGACAGAGCAGGGCAGCAGGGAAAGCGGCGGGTCCGAGCGGGGACGGCCATCGGAGGCTCCTCGGGAGTCGTGACGCAGGATCTGAGAGCCCCGGCGACCAGGGCAGGGCAGAGGCGAGCCCAGAGGCGTGACCCTCAGCCAGCCCACGTCAACCTGCCCAGGAAACCCTGGCACTTGGAACAGGTAGTGCCACGTGGTTCTGCCGGGCCCCCGACGACACCGTGGGTTCCTCAAGGAGCCAGGCCCCCGTTCATGCCCACACTGCCCACGCAAGCAGGTCTGCCGCTGCCACGGGGATCAGATGGCGGATCCTGCTCTCATCACACTGGTAATTACAAGCTGACGCTTGCCAGGCAGGAAAGACCATTCCTTCTGGTAGGAAATGATCGCTGCCGCAGCCTCTCCGCTAGGGAAGGTGCTGTGAACTTACAAACTGCTGCGCAAACAGGCGAGACCCGGTCCCGACAGGAAGCACAGAAATCACCTGAGAAGTAACTGAGGCCCAGGACGTGGGCAGGCACACCCACGCTCCTGCTGCCCGGGGCCGCGTTAGAAAGAGCAAATACTCTGCAGTCAACCAGCCCAGGGTTTTTTCATCCCTGCGCCCCTTCCAGCGAGCTGGGTGTCAGGGGACACTGGATGGTCATTTGCCTCTCTGAGCTGGAGGCTCCCCGCTTGTAAATGGGTTCCATAATAACCTTTCCCATGGGGGTGCTGGGAGGCTTGTGTCACATGGCTTTGGTGAGGGGCCTGGAACACAGTAGGTGTTCAAGAAATGCCAGACCCTCCTCCCCAGGCGCCCCCACACCTCCCGCTGGGAAGCTCTGGAGCAGGAGGGGGGGCAGAGGATAAAAGGAAGGGAGCCGCCACCCGCAGGGGCCACCATGCTCCCTGGTGTGCCGGAGGGAGCAAGAGCGGCGTGGTAATAAGATTCTCATCCCGTTTCCCGTGTGATGGCGAGTCACAGAGACACAAGAACAGAGCATCCGTCAGAACTCACAGAGGAGGCAGACAAGGCGAGGTGATCAAAGGAATAAATCCATCGCACTCTGAAAAACAGCCCGCCTGCTCTCATCCATCTGGGAGGTGACGCAAGGACTCGCGCTCCGGCCAAAAACACACTTTTTTCTACCTGTGCCGCGCCGAGTGGGGCGGTGGGTGCAGTGGGCTCCCGAGCAGACCCCCACGAGGACAATAAATCTCCTCCTCGGTCTGGCCGCAGCATCTCGCCAGGGCCTCGATGGCGGCTGCAGGCCAAGCTTTAGAAATACGCCACTGCCACAGAGATTTACCCGTTTTAAAAGGTCACAGAGTTACTGCCACCGAGGCTCGGGCAAGGAGCAGGTGTGAACGCTCCCCAGCTCCCCCGGCTTCGTGATCACACGCAAGGGCACCTGGGCAGCCACTTCCCAGGCAGACCCGCCACTGTGCTGGGCCGAGGGAGCAGAGGGACTCCCTGGGGTGCGGACCTACCCGCAGGTGCCGCTTTTATATCACCTTCCATCCCCCTCACCTGAGACGGATCCCGGCGCTTGCTTCCCCGCCTGCCAGCTATGCTAGGGACCTGCACCCTCTCTGCCCCGTGTCACCGGGCATACCTCCAAGGGAAAAGGACGAGCAGGGCCGCAGGACAGACTCTGCCTCATCCCAGCGACTGAAGACACAGCAGGGCGCACAGGCAGGTTAGAAAGCGGCCGCCCCTCGCACGGCTCCGCAGCATGCTGGGTCCCGAGGCTCTCTGGGAGAGGAGTGCCGCGCCTGTCCTCCGCAGGGTCCCGTTTCCCCTGGCGGCTGAGGACTGCTTAGCACCTGAGATGCTCTGGGGCCGTGTGGGTCTGGGGAAGCCAGCACTGTGATGAGGTTTATTTTAAAAAATCAACCTCTGCACTCATACGAAAAATACGATGCCTTGGGAGAGCCCGGAGAAGCCCCTGGGCACGGTGGGTGGATTCCAGGCTGTGAGATGGACAGCCTGGGGTTCAAATCCCAGCTCTGCCACTCACCGGCTGTGTGACTGTGGGCAAGTCACCTCACCTCTCTGGGCTTCTCCCCCCAACGGTAGCAAAAGAGAGATTATGAGGACTAGTCTGCCCAGTGCTCCAGGAGTTTGGGCACATCCTGGGAACGTCACACACACCAAACATTCCGTTAGATGCATCCTTGTTGGGGTGGCTGTCAACAGAGCTGACCCCCTCCTCGAACACCCCAATAGTGCAAAACACGTTCCCTGTCAGGCACCCTGGGAACAACCACAGGTGCTGGCATAGGGGCTCCCCGAAGAGCAAGAGGACCCCGATAAGCTCCTGGCAGTGCAGAATGCCTGAAGGCAGCCGCACCTGGGAGAACTGCTCTGCCATCTGCTCCACGTTCCCCAAGCCACCGCTGTCGTGGCAACAGATGGGTGAGAGGTGCGCCCGCTCCGGGACCCTGCCTCCCAGGAAAACCTCCATCCATTGCTCCGCTTCAGCAGGGTGCAGTGGCTCAGGCTGACCACGACCCAGGCAGACACCCCCAAGAGGACAGACAGTGCTATAAATGTCTTCCGTCCTGCAACCCCAGCCCTGGAGGCTAAGGCTGAGCCGAGCGGCTGGGCAGGAAGCCCAGTGAAGCAGCAGTGACCTCTGTCCTGAGACGGACCCCATCTCCCAGGACATCACAGCTTCCTGCCGCATCTCTGACAAAGTAGTCACAGGTATAGCATAGAGAGGACTGAAAAGGCAGCTACGTGGCATGACACTGTCAGGTTCATCCAGGCTGGCGAATGTGTCAGGGGTATTGGTGCCTCCCTCCTAACTACGGCTACGTAATATTCCATGTGCAGACAGATCACATCTCATTTATCCATTTCTCTGTCGACGGACACACGGGCTGTTCCTACTTTGGGGGCTTTCGTGAATAACGCTGCTGTGAAACTGTGTGTCCATGCACTTGCTTGAGTTCCTGTTTTTGGTGTCTTGTGGGCACATACCTAGGAGCGGAACGGCTGGGCCATATGGTAATTCTATGTTTAACTTTTTGAGGAACTGCCCAATCTGTTTTCTAAGTAAAAGAAGCCAGACACGAAAGGTCATTTATTGTGTGATTCCACTTATGTAAAATATTCAGAATAGGTAAGTCCACAGAGACAGGTGGTTGCCGGGGACGGGGGGAGGGTGGTGAGGACTGAGTTCTTAACAGGGGCAGGGTTTTGCTTCAGAGCGATGGGACTGTCTCTGAGCTAGACAGAGGTGACAGTGGCCCAGCACTGCGAACATACTAAGCGCTACTAAGTTGTTCATTTTAAAGTGGCTAATTTCATGTCATGTGAATTCCACCTCAATAAAATTTGTTTAAGAGGCAGCTCCTTAAATTCTTCTACTGGTAAGTGGCAGCCGAGAGGAGGGGCCTGGGGAGGGGTGGACGGTGGCAGTGGCAGGTGGTGACGCCCTCGTCACTGCTCAGATGATCCCGCCTCCCAGCGAGGCCCCCTCTGCCACTTAAACCCTCTCCGTCCACCGGACGCCCAGCCGCACTGCTCACCAGTCCCGTTAAATGGGAAATTTTCATATGTAATAAAAAGATGCTGTCTTGATGCTAATCTTAGAAAAAAATATTTTTTTTTCTTACATTTGTATTAATTCTCCTTCCCAGGTTCTAATTGAAGAGTGGCTACGGCATCACGGGGGAAATAAAACCTTACTTCATCTATCCGGGGGCCATGTGGCTTCATTAGAAATTACATTAGTTCCTCATTAAGCAACAATAATAATGTGGAGTTGGAATCAATAAAAAAAAGAAATGCACTGCCCCAAGGTGCAGATCCGTTTGTTTCAATTACATTCTTACATGGCCGAGCTCCGGTAGCGCCAATGCTAACAAAACGCGGCGTGACACGGGAAGAGGTGTCCTTGCTCCCCTCGCCTTCAGAGCTGGGCGCTGTAACACAGGCAGGCACGTGGAGCCCAACAGGACATTGTTAAACACCCAACCGCCGCCGACCCTGACTGACTGACTGCATTTCCAGAGCTCAAGCGCTGATGACGCCAGGTAGCTATGATCTCACCAGCCTCCTCTAATCAACTGGTCATGACTGGCTGTGTAAGGGTTGAACAGTGCTGCGGTTGGTTATGGATGTCTGCCTTGGGCACGGAGTGCTAGTGCGGGTCGGCGTGGCCGGTTCAGCTCTCCAAGCCTTGCCCCCTACGCTTCTCGCAGTAAGAGGGCACACGACCTTTTCCTACCTCCTTCATGTCCACCAGACTTAACAAACATCCTGAGTCAGGGCAAAACAAGCACTTACCTGCTCCTCGGCCAGGATACACGGCAGGGACGGCAGATCCTGCATGAAAAACACAAAGACAAGAAAGGTCGAGTCAGGCACTGAAACAACTGCTCTGGCTTTGTTTTTCTCTTAGACATGATAACTGCATTCCTCAGAAAGGAGTATTTTATTCATTCATTGCAAAAATGTTCACTGATGCCTAACGTGCACTGGGCTCTGTGGCAGGCTCTGCATGTTTAACAACAAATAAGATGACAAATCTCTGCCAGAGGGGAGGAGAGATGAGGAAGAATATAGAATATAAGGACACTGATAAATAACCAATACACGAAGATGGCATCAGAGGGCGGTAGGTCCTAGGATGATAACAGATGAGTTACAGGGTCGAGAGTGACTGGGGATACTTTAGATTGGGGGGCAGGGAGCACTGAGAGAAGAATGACAAGAAGGAGCCAGACATACTGAGGGTGGCAGGTGCAAAGGCCCTGGGGCAGGCACAAGTGGACAAGGACTGGGAGGAAGGCCAGGACCACCATACTCAGTGACGGGAGAAGCAAAGAGGTGACACCAGGGAAGTGGGCAGGAACCAGCCTTCAAGGTGGAGACACAGTGCCTGGGTGTTTCTCTAAGCAGGTTAGGAAGCCACAGGAAGACAGTCCTGTTTTCTGAGAACACCCCAGCTTCTGAGCTAGGATTCCTGTGGGTGTCCACGGAAACCCCTGCTGCCTCCAGGAAGACCTCGCTTCACGACTCAGCTCAGATTGCAGGCCCTCCAGAGACGCAGCACCCCCTCCTCTCCACCGGGGCCTGAACGCGGCCAGGCGCCTGGGCTGGGTCAGGCCCCCAGCTGCTCCCCTCCCCGAACACAGCCCCCACGGAGCAGACCCGCCGTGTGCATGCCTACTCCATCTCAGAACGCTGGGTCAGCTCCCTGCACGGGAAGGGCCTGGCTTTGTCAAAAGGGAAACATCAAGTTGCAAGACACCATGTGAGACATTAAATCCGAGGGCCACCCTGCCCAGGACATGATCCTTCAAGACAAGGACACCGAATGTCTCTTTCTTTTTCTCTCTCTCTGACCTCGTCTTGTGCCTCTGCCGTACTCCAGAACCGGTCGAGACGGTTTCCCACCTAAAGGGGGAGAGGCACCACACTCCCCTTTTCTCTTGGCGGAAGGTCAGCCCCAGCCTTCTCCATGTCCCAGGGGCTCCACCCACGCCGTCCCTTCCTGCCCTGCCAAGGACGATCCCCAGCACCGGCTGGTCCCAGCAAGGGCTCCTAGCCCCACCAGGCGCCCCCAGGCGCTCACCCGCCAGCACCCTGGAGACAATCACCGGACATTCTGCTTTGCCATCCAAGGCCTCGGGCCCAGCAGACTGGTCTTCCAGGGAGGCCACATTCAAGCTGGGCCACCCCCAGCACCGGCTGAGTCTCCAGTTCCTTGGCCTCCTGCACAGCTCGTGGTGGGGACTCAAGGGTGGTGGGGACTCGAGGGTGGTGGGGACTCGAGGGTGGTGGGGACTCGAGGCCCTGGTCCACAGCGAGCACTGGGGAGGGGCTGCGTGCTAAACGATGCTATCACATGTTTGTCATCGTGCTTCTTGGTCAAGTCCACGACCAAGAAATTAAGAACAAACATGAGCTAGGATGAGTCCATGCAACCGCAAGAAGACTCAAGAGGACCAAAGAGAAACCCTGGGGTGTGTGACTTCGAGCCAGAGCTACGATTTGGAAGGAGGAAATCCACAAGGCAGAGGCCGGATGAAAGCCTGCAGGTGAGCTGCTCCTGCCCCTGTTCAAAGCTGTGCTGGCTGAACTGTGTCCCCAGCTTCCTGTGTTGAAGCCCCAAACCCTAGCATCTCGGACTGGGACTGACGTGAAGACAGGGCTTTCAAGGAAGTGATTACCTGAAAGTGAGGCCATTAGGGTGGGCCCCCTCTAACCTGACTGGTGTCCTCCTAAGAGGAGGGAATTTGCAGGGTGTGGTGGCTCACGCCCGTAATCCCAGCACTCTGGGAGGCCAAGGTGGGACGATCACTCAAGGCCAGGTGTTCGAGACTAGCCTGAGCAAGGGCAAGACCCACCTCCACAAAAAACAGAAAGATTAGCTGGCCATGATGGCTCATGCCTGGGGTCCCAGCTACTCGGGAGGCTGAGGCAGGAGGATCGCTGGAGCCCAGGAGTTGGAAGTTGCACTGAGCTATGAGGATGGCACTACACTCTATCCCAGGCAACAGAGCAATACCCTACCACAAGAAAGAAAGAAAAGAAAAGAAAAGAAAAGAAAAGAAAAGAAAAGAAAAGAAAGAAAGAAAGAAAGAAAGAAAGAAAGAAAGAAAGAAAGAAAGAAAGAAAGAAAGAAAGAAAGAAAGAAAGAA